>PVKA01006102.1:6003-85853 GCA_004027165.1 Ctenomys sociabilis | reverse complement strand
GATATCATCTCACTCCAGAAAGAATGGCTATCATAAGGAAATCAACCAACAACAAATGTTGGAGAGGTTGTGGGGAAAAGGGAACACTTCTCCACTGCTGGTGGGAATGTAGACTAGTACAACCATTGTGGAGGTCAGTATGGAGACTCCTCAAAAGAATAGGACTAGAAATGCCATTCAAGCCAGCTATCCCCCTACTGGGAATTTTCCCAAAGGATTTGGATACATTGTATCATAGAGATATATGTATACCTATGTTTATAGCAGCACAATGTGTGATAGCAAAATCTTGGAAACAACCAAGATGTCCATCACATGAGGAATGGTTGAATCCATCACTGTTATGCTGAGTTGTATCCTCTGTCCTTTTAAAATTGTTTTGTACTTTGGACAATAACTGAGAACAGGTCTCAGTACCTCATTAAGTTTCTTAGACCTCACACGGACTTATGATCTTGCTGTCTTAGCACCCCAGAGTGCTGGGATTATAGGCCCGGGCCACCATGCACAGCCTTTATAGGGCAGAATAATGTGGTATGGCTGATGTTTGAAGGGGAGGGTAACCCTTTTGTCTCTATTATGATATAGTCTCAACACAATTAGGAAAAAGTAGACAATCAGGGTATTCTCAGTCTGAGTGTTGGGCAAGACTTTCTGGAATGTGTGGTGGCTGAACTGAGTTCTCGAGGAATGAGTAAGAGTTAGCCCAAGGAGGGGAGGCAGGGTGACCCAGACGGTGGATTGCGTGACTGATGGCACCGAGGAGAGTGTCAGGATGATGGAAGCATCAAGTGAAGCAGAGCGTGAAGGGACATGAAACTGGGAATGGCTCAGAACTGGGTCACCAAGAACTCTGAGTGCCAATTGCTTTCTTCTTGCTCCATGGCTGGTTGGGAGCTAAGTTCCATCTTCTGATAATTTCAAGGGAATTATTTGAGAAGGCATCCATTGGCCAACATCTTAAGATTTACTCTTTTTTCATACTTTAAAATAGTGGTCATTGGGATAGAGACGGAACAAGCTGCTTTTCTAGAACCTGAAACAGCAATTGGGAAAAGAGGGATCATCTCTATCCTAGATTGTATCTTGGTAGCTCCTATAAGGCCTGCTTTTCTGGTCTTCTTCAAACCTGTGCATGAGGAGGTGGGATTTGATAGAAGGGTCTTGCTACACAGCTCTGACTTGTATTAATCCTCCTGTCTCAGCCTCTCCAGCACTGGGATTACAGGTGTGCACCAGTGCCACCATGCCCATTTTCAGTGGCTGGCACAGTGAGCCACATGGCATTTGGTACTGGGGATGAAACCCAGGTCCTTGCACTTGCCAGACAGGTGCTTAGATTGCCAAGCTATCTCTCCAATTCCCACTGCACTTTCTAACGGAGAGCAAAAAAAAAAAAAAATAAAAAAATAAAAATAAAACAAAACAAACAAACAAACAAAAAAACCCAACCAACCAACCAAACAAACAAAAAAACCCACTTAGCTTTGAAAGAATGCTTGCATCTACAATCACATCCATCCCTAATTAATATATAATACATTTAGCAAAAGGAAAACAATTCTCTTCACTATTTGGACGAGTTAATGAGTTTAATGACTTAACCCTATTCATTAACCTCATTAGCTTCTCCATTTCCTAGTCTTCCATAATCAATCTTCAGGGAAAAATGTTTAATTTGCTTTCACTGATTATTATTTTGTATTGCTACCACAATTTTATTGAGTAGATCTTGGGTTAAATCCTTTATAGATAGTTGATCCTTCGTTTAGTCTTCACAGCTCAGGAAGACAGGTATTATAACGAAACAGTTGCCATAAGTTCTGTGATGTGCCTGAGATCCCTTACTTACTTCAAAGGAGCCAGGCTCACCTCTCTGGCTCCTAACCCAGCACTGCTAAGAGCTGTAACTAAGAGAAGTGACTCAAAACTGGGAGCATTTTGCTAAGCTGCAGTCACTTGCGTTGAAAAGAGAAAACTAGGCTGAGCTTATCACTTGTTTTAAATGATAGGTTTTTATGGATTGAGCTCATCACTTAATCCATAAGAGATTATCGGGAAGTAAATTGCTCTTCCTTTCCAGAAGCATGAAGCCATCTGGACATGGGGCTTAAAGTGGAGGCAAAAAAATATTCCTAGTTGTCAGGGTGATTAAACGAACTCCAGGACCAGGAGGAAGTCTTGAATATCTTGGAGATAACAGTGAACCTAATTTTCTTCTCAGCTTCCCAGGGGAGGAGAAGGAGCCTGGGCCTCTTGGCTTCTGTATCCTATTAGAGTTGTGAGTTTACAACATAAGAATAGAGAGCTCTGAGTCTGCTTGTTACGATCATAGCATGATGACTTGTATCAAGTGAGAAACGTGATGAAGGTCAGTCTGCCTGTATAAGAGTGCTACCAAAAGTTCACTGTCCTTTCACACATTTATTCATGCCACAATATTTATTGAGTGACTACTATTTTCCAGGCTCTATTCTAAGAGTTCAGGATCTATCTAGTAATGAACGGACAAGGTCTTTATCTTTGAAGTTCATATATTTTAATAGGCAGACAGTCAATAAACAAACAAACAAGCAAATAAATTACAAATGCACAAAGTGACAAGTTCTAGGGAAAGAAGAAAATAAAACTGTGGTAAGACAGAGAAGCACTCAGAGTATTGTATTCTCAATAGCCAGGAAAATCTCTTTGAGAAGATGTGATCTCATCCCAGGGCTCAAAATGAGAAGGACTGAGCACCTCCAGGGAGATTCAGGGGAAGCCAAGCCAGGCCGAGTGTGGTCAGTGTCAGGCTGCACTGCCTTGAGCTTGGAGATGTACCAGGGCATCAGGTCCCTTGTGGGAGCAGAATCATGCTGGCTGATCATAAAGCACTCCCTGGGAGTGCTGACTGGCGTGATTCAGTTTGGGGAAGAGTTGGTGTAGCCTTCATTGTATGTCAACTACTTCATGGGCCACCTTATAGGGTCCATGTGTCATCTCCCCGAAGTAGGAATTATGACTTCCCCATTTTGCAATGCTGGAGATGAACACACTGAGCTTAAGTAAGGCATGGAAGCTCATAGAGCTTTTCCACAAAGGAAGACAGTGGCAAAACGCGGGGGTGAATTGTAGCCTTGAGATTTATAATTCTTCACTGTCACCCTATAATTCAACTACAGACCCAGAAAGGTGGAGAGGCAGAGCTAAGTGGGTTATTTAATCAGTGTGGGTTAGAGAATCGTGTGAGGGAGCACTGTACGGTGTTTCACCTAGCATGCCTATCCTCTGCGCCTTCCTTTGAGAACTTGGATATTATTCAAGTGTGTCTTCAGAGCACTGATGGTTAAAACTCGAGTTACCCTGAGGCCAACCTGTCAGCACAGGGCATCTTCCTGGGAGCTATTGTTGGTTCTTGGTAGAATAATTTGTTCCTAAATTAGTCAAATCAGACTAAATGGAAGCCTTATATTCCATGGTTGAGGGAGCAACTCCTCCTTCTCTCTGCAGGGCCATGAAAAGGAAGTGTGTGCTCTGGCTCTGGCTGTTGTTCTGCCATGGAGATTGGGCACAGAGGGGACAGCCTCAGGCTGCAGAGTGGGCAGGGACTCTTTTTTTGTGGCATGGGAAATTGAACCCAGGGCTGGTCTCCCACTGAGCTACATCCACAGCCTTATTTTTAAACAAAATTTTGAGATAGGGTGTTTCCTGCCTCAGCTTTCTGAGTAGCTCGAATTCCAGGTGTGTAGCACACTGCTGGTTAGAATCTGTGCCCTTGATGATGTTACCATTTTACAGGATCAAGAAACTCAGAAGCACAGGCCTTCTGGGCTTTCTTAACCATTTGGAGGTAGCAAGTGAATTGGGAGATACAAAGAAATGCTCCTTCATATTGTTAAGGGCAAACAGCTCTGCAGGATCAAATAAAATCACTAAGTGTTTTTATTACTTGAGCCATTTCAGCCAGGGTAACAGCAGGTGGAAGCTTCCTGAGTGATGAGTAGGCCCTCCTATACCAAGAACATTTGGGGTATGTAAAACTGTAGCATAATAAAAAGTAAACATTTTATGTTTGTAGGATGCTGAGGTCTAGGAAGGAGGCAAATGGAAGGGGAAGAATGAAAGCATAAGAGAAGGGTGAGGCTGTGGAGACCCCTCTGCTGGTCCTTCCTCCAGCTCGCTTGTGTTATCCCAGTGAAAGCAGGCAGCCTCAACACAGCAGTAGTTTCTTACTAAGCTGCTTGTTCTGCCTTTATTTAATACTGGTCTTCTCTGAAAAATGAACGTGAGGCTCCTACATCGAATTCTAGGTGATATGGCCAAAATCACCTTAGCTAATGTGATATGCTGGGGCTACCAAATAGCTAGGTGCATTAAAGTGCCTGCATCAGGCGCTGAGCCCGGGGATTCCATCCTCCATCTCTGGGCCTGACCTCCAGGGCGCGCTGAGATGGCAATTGAGACTGAGTGCAGTGGTGCGTGCCTGTAATCCCAGCACCTGGGAGGCTGTAAACAGGCGGATCACTATGAGTCTGATCTCGTGGTGAGACTCTGAACACCATGTAGACCCTTCCCTACAATACAAATAAAACAAAACTAAACAACAACAACAAGAACAACATAAAGCCAAAAGCGGTCTGATGAAAGAATGTTGGCCAGCCCAAGGTTGGCTTTTGGGTAAATGAAAGATTTTAATCACTATTTCTTCAACTCTAAATGCAGTTCAGCGTAGAGGTAGAAGCAGGTGATTTCCTATATCTTGTGCTTCCCTGTGTGTGACAAAGGAAAGCCGACCCCTACATTTGGGAATAGGTGATTCACTGGAAAACTTAAGCAGCAGCCAAGGAGAATTAGGTGGAATGACCGAAGTGGAAAAATACGGGATTAGTTAAAATAAATTAAATGTCTCTCACACTGTCCATAAAATAAAATAACATCCAATTAAAAAGGCAAGTATAATCAAATGAGAAAAAATTAAATTTTGAGACAAAATTGAGTTTTCCAAATTTGCTGAATTTCAAATTCCAGGTCTTTTTCTTTTTAAGTTGTTCTTTGTTTTTATTCATATTTACTATGCAAAGAAAGATTAAAAATGTAAATAAGTAAACAGAACATAATTGTACTGCCTTTTTCTCAGAAATAAACACTGCCAACATCTAATTTATTTACTCTAGTATTTTTTTTTTAAGTTTTTATTTTATTGGTGCTGTTTTTGAACTCAGGATCTTGTACTTTTGGTGCCATTGAGCTACATACCTAGCCCTTATTGGTGCATTTTAGATGTACACAATGACAACATTCACCATGGGGTGTTTGTAAGTATATGCAGTGTATCTTGCTCCTTTCCCCCTATTGCACTTTTTATTTACCAAAGCTTCATTTTCATTCCATTTTTTTTCTTGTCCCTTCTTTCCTTTCACCTCCTTTCTCTCCTTCTCATTTGAATGTTTTCTTCCCCGTTTCCCAGCATTCTTCATACATTTTGGTCCTTAGCTACAATTTCAGTTTCTTCACCAGAGAAACTACACAGTATTTGAACATGTGTGTCTGCTTTATTTTACTTAGGAGTGTGATCTCTTGTATCTTTTAGGTTTTCAAACAGATACTGTGAAAGGGAAAGAAACTGCTCAATGGAAGGAAAAACAGGAATGAGGAAAAGGACAAATGAAAGAAGGGAAAAAATAGATATATACACAGAGTAGTTTGGGTAATTGGATTGTCAATTTCTGCTGGTCTTTTGCCAGGAGTAGTTAACGCTTAAATTTTTTTTAACTATGATTTTTTCCTCCTTTGAAATTTTTTATAATACTTTTCTTGTGTTTTGTTATTATTTTTGGAATGAATCTTACGTGCTCACATCTGCTAATCTGAACAACTAACTTAAAGACAGCATCAAGTAACACAGCAACCATCTATGAATTCTTATTGTTTTGTTTAGTGAAATCTTGTATGGTTTCTATTTTTTTTTCCTATCTCTATTTTGTATTCTTAAAAAAAAGAGCATGGTCTCAAGGTGCATCCATTTAACTAAGAGTGTCTCAGGCCTGTCCTTTCTTATGCCAGAGCAAGACCCTAGTTTATTAAGGAAAACCCTTATCTTGTCATCCATTTACCAGTGGATGGGCCTTTGGGATATTTACAAGATTTGGCTATTACAAACTACACAACTACAAACATGAGTGTGTATATGGTACTGTCCTCTAGTATTTGAAAATCATTAATATGTCTATACCCAAACAAAACATATATGGTACATATATTTATAGTTACCATTTTTCTAAAATTGAAAAGTAAAGTATATGTTGGTACTTTCCTAAAAATAAATTGATGCTATTTTTTATATAAAGCAAAATGTAATTCAGAAGTTTCTTTTTACATTTTCCATCACATTGGCCAATAAAATGGTTACAAAATTTCTCTCTTAAAATTACAGAAAGAAAAACAGAAATATTTAAAAATGAAACAATAATAAATAAAGCTGGAAAATATCTTGAAAACTGAGATGTTTTGAAAAACAGGTACAAATTTTTAAGTATTTGCCTAACTGGTTTATTGTGCATTCAAATTATTGACACTTAAAAAAAATTAAGGATTAAAAAATAGCCCAAAGGCCCACCAACTGATGAATGGATAAAGAACATATGCTTTTTTAAAAGAAAATACAGGCTGGGGAGATGGCTCAGTGGAATAAGTGCTTTGCTGGCAAGTGCAAGGACCTGAGTTCAATCCCTGGTTTTACCAAAAAAACCAAAACAAAACAAAACAACAACAACAACAAAAAACACTTGTTCTCGCATGTGACTATGGTTAGTTTTGTTTGCTGCTCATCATCTAGAGCTGGGCAAATTTGTTAGAAGGACCTGCAAGTGATGTGAATCTCAACAAAGCTCTAGTGTGAACAACTTAGAGTCCCAGTAGGACTATTTGATTGTAAATCCAAGTCCTGGGAATCCCTTCAATCTTAGGAAAAGTAAGACAGGGGGCTACCCTGTGGGATCACCTTCCTCCAGATCCTGGGGCTGGGGTGGCTTCACCTGGGGAGTGAAAGCATTTTGAAGAGCTGCCTGTGAGTCTAGAGTTTGGCAGAAATAAAACACATATGCTGTATGTCTTACGTCCACAAGGATCAGAGCACAAACAGGACAATAAGTAGGACTACAGGCCACTTTAAGTGTTGAGCTTGACAAGTTAGAGCAGCAAAGACTGCTCCAGAAACCTCTGCTTTTTACTTTAGTCACACACCCTGTCTCTCCTTTTCTGTTCTCTTAGAGTCTGTCTGACACCTTTAGGGTCTGAAGATTCCCCAAGCAACTCTGTTGGACAAGGAGCTCAGAAATTAATCAGTGGTGGCTGAGGACTATTTGTTAGACAGGAAAACAGCACAAGGCCCCTGAAGAAGCAAGACATGGGAAAGGGGATCTGTGACTACGGATCTGTAGGATAGACACTGCATCCCCTTGCTGGTGAAGTTAGATATCACACATTGGAACAATTTACATATTTGCTACTCAAAAAAGGCCAGAACATGAGCAAAAGAAAGACAATAAAAATATTTCTGACGTGAAAAGTGGGGAGGAAAGCAAAAAGAAAAAACAGGAAGCACAAAACAGCCTTACAAACAGTCTTGGGGTGGCTATTCTCAGGCAATGAAGAAGCTGAAAACAGCTGTGGGTATGAAGAGGATGAAGAACGAACGGATGAGCCAGCCACACCCCCGTGGCACGGCTGCTCCTGTGTGCTGGACTCGGGAGGGTGGGCACGGCTTCCTGCGGATGGCAAGGTGATCCTCAGCCTTTCGCTGGAAGAGAACAGACTTACAGATGTTTATTTTGTTAAACAACTGATGTATTTTTTAATTTAAAAGTGAAGTTTGTGGGCCAGGGAGATAGCACAGTGGCATAAGCACCTGCCCGGCAGGCTCAAGGTCCTGAGTTTGATACCTGGTACAAAAAAAAAAGATAAAGTTTTTGTCAAAGAAAAATAAAGTGCAGACAGTTGTATCCTTAACTCATTGCTAGATATGTTTTAAGGACACCCTGGTGAGCATGTCTGATCTCACATCTATCTATATTTGTCAGCTTTCCCTTTATTGGGACCCAGATCACCTGACAGACACAAGTTAAAGGGAGCCACTTGTCTTCGACTTTTGGTTGCAGGAATTTCAGTCAATGGTTGACTGGTTTCAAAGCAGACAGAGCATGGTAGAAAGACGTGATAGATTGATAGATGAAAGCTGTTCTATGAAGGAAAAGAGAGAGAGAGACAGAGAGAGAGACAGAGAGAGTGACAGAGAGAGACAGACAGACACACACATAGACACACACACAGACACACACAGACACACACAGACACACACAGACACACACAGACACAGACACACACACACACACACACACACACACACACACACACACACAGATAGAGAGACAAAGCAAGACAGACAGTTACAGAGCCCGAAAGCCAGAGAGACTGGAGACTGGAATGCACTCCAGAATTATCCTTTAGAGGTTCTGAGAGTGAGATAGTTTTCTGATTTTTTTTCAGGAAGCAAAGATGACCTTATGTTATTTCTATTCAAATGAAGAATCACACACACAGATTATATGTGGACTCCCAGGTGGGGGAGATGTCTTGCCCATGAAATGCCTTTTGCCACTTCTTGGTCTTCTAAATGTGTACCATTTCTAATGTCTTATCAATTGTTATTGTTCTCTTTATAAAATAAACTTTAAAAAAGACCAGAAAAAAATAAGATTTCTGGAAAGCAAGTGTTACCAATCTATTTGTCCAATCTTGAATAATCATTTCTGTTAATATGAGCAACAGATTTGACAATAAAAATAGACAATTTAATAACCATTTTAATGTGCTATTCCTTTTTTTGGGAATCTGTAACATATGTATTGTTGTATGTTGCCATTTCTGTCTTTGTTTCTGCTATTTGTTTTTGCTTTTGTTTTTTATGCTTCAAAATAAAATAAAATAAAATAAAATAGACAAAAAGTAAAAACAAAACAAAGCACCATCATGTAGATAAGCATTTGCTGAAATGTCTCTATTATGCCTCCCCATAAGTAGCTGGAAACAGAACAGAATTACTGTAGTTTGGTGTCTCTGTGTGATATTAGAGACTAGGCGTAAAGACAAAGTCACGTTCCTGGAGCTGGCTTGTCAGGTCTACGCCCCAAATTCCCATCAAGTTTGGTCCTGTGGAGGTAGGAATTCACTGTCAAGTTTGGGCTGAGTCATCATCAGTGCTGATTCCAGATCCAGGAACTGTGGCATTTCTGAGGCCTAGCATCAGATGCAAGTGTAAACTGGTATTTCTGAGGTTTTCCAAGTAGAAACAGTGGCTGAGGTGGGTAAACAGTGGCATAAGTAGGCTGATGGGAGAAACACCAGGCAAAACAGTGGACACAATGTAGCATTATCCTGGCAAGACAACAGAGAAGCTCCAAAGAGGGGCCAGAGGGGAGTTAGTGGGTTGCTTTTATTAGAGAAAATAGATTAAAAAGTCATAAAAATCAAAAGGCAGGCTTTGCAGAGAGCACTGGCTTTGTGACTAATGAATCCAGCTACTAATTATTCAGGGAAAAGTTGTCTGTTTGTCCTGACTTATGTGCTAGATGCAGCACTGTGTGTCATTAGGGATTTAGCAGTAACACTAGAAAAGCCAGAATGGATCTTAGGAGCAGAATTCCTTGGGATTAGCAGAGGCCTTGCTAAAGTAGCTCAAACATACAAGGACTTGCTTCTACAAACGAAGTCTGGGAGTGGGTTGTCCAGCGGGGATATGGCAGCTCTTCAAAGTCACCAGGGACCAGAGCTTCCAGTTTATGAGATTTCCGTCCCAAGGGGGTGAGCCTTGTATTCTCTATTGAAGATGGTGGCGCCAGTTCCACTCATTACATTCTAGACAGCAGGAAGTAAGGGAAACAGGAGAACCCCATTTCTAGTTTTAAAGATCACCTTTTTTTTTTTTTTTTTTTTTTTTTGCGGAACCAGGGATTGCCCTTGCACTTGCCAGGGAGGCACTTATTCCACTGAGTCATCTCCCCAGCCCCTTAAAGATCACCTTTTTGGAGAATCACATCATGCTTAAATCTCATTGGTCAGCCATCTCTACAGGAAGCTAGAAATGAATTTCTTCAACTGGGTACTTGCCTTACTCCTTCACTCATCATTGAATAAATACCCAGTTATAAGCTCACTGGAGCAGAAAGAGAACTAGACTCTAGATCTGGGGATTCAGGCTTGGAAGGCAAAGCCATGCCCTTCAGTTAGAATAATCTTTACTGAGAGCTTGGGAAGAAGACCATGTGCAGGACCTATGGTTTGCTTCTGAGTAACTGTTAGTACCTGCTATTCTTGAGACTTTCAAATCATGCTTCTGATATGATCAAGTTTTCTTTTGGTCAAACCTAATAAAAATTATTCATAAGTTTAGAATTTATAGGTGAATAATAGTTTTCTCACAAAACTTTCAGAGCTGTCAATTGCTGGAAAGTTCTCTGCTATGATGAACCAAACTTTTATATTCTTCTAATCCTGCCCCTCACCTCCTAACCTAGCCCTTCTTTCTGTTCCATTTTAGGTCTGTCTTTGAAGGATCATAAGGAACAATGTTTGAGTGTTTCCTCTGTTCTGCTCATCATCTTTATGTTCTTCCCTAAGTTTCATTTGCCTACATTAAAATGTCTTGACACCTCTTCAAATGTTCTTCAAATAATGTAAATATCAAGTAAATTCAGTGCACCTGGGAACTCAAGGATCAGAGCATGCCCTCGGCTGGTTGTGTGGTGGGGAGGAAAGAAGACCCAGTCTTCAGAACATTAGAAAGTGCCCAAGTGGATCTCGACCCCATGCAGGAAATGGGGGATTTCTTAAAACACATCAGGGTCAAGCAATACAGCAGAGCCAGGTAGCTAGTTGATCCTTGTGGGGAAGTTTGCGTCAAAGCCCCAAATTTAAACATGCTGTTGAAGGCACAGTTTAGGTTTTAGTGACAGTTCAATGGCCAGTGTCATATAATGTGAGGGTGTCCTCTATCTGTGTGGACCTTGAGTGAATTACTTAGCTTCTTTAAAACACTGATGATGAATGATCCAGCCTCACATGCCATTATGAAGACCAGAGGGATTATTGTCATGAAGCACTTAGGATGGTGACTCGCCCATATCGATGCACAGAATTGATTACTTAAAAATGAAAATAAATCTCCTTTAAAAGAGAACATAATCCATCAGTGTATGAAATTAGAATTTCCTTATTCTAAGCCTTTTGTCATTAATAGCATTTTGTAGGTCTGAATATTTTATAGCTTACTGATAATTTTGTTTGCCTACGCATAGTCCCGTCAGCTGGATCCTGTTAGCTTGCTTCAAACATGAAGATTCTGAGAGGCAAAGGGATTTGTTTCTTCTCATGCACTTAGCACATGACAGAGCTCTATGTTCTTTGCCTCTCGTACCATTAGTTATCATTTTTATAGCACTTCCTGAGAGGCAAGCAGTGTGCTAACTTTTAAAAAGATGTTAACTTTACCCCTCTTGGCAATCTCATGAGGTTTATCTCAGTTTTATAGGCGGCAAAAGTGAAGCCCAGAGAGGTTTAAAACCTTTTTCAGATCCCCATAATTAATGAATGAAGTTATCAGACTCAAAACTGGGTGTGATTGAGACTAAAATGTCTCTTTTCCTCCAACGCACTATTGCTTGCTAAAATCTTCCAGGAGAAAAGATGGGTTATTGTCTCAATGGCTACACAGGCTTTGATAACAAGGAGTGTGTCATTCCATCTTTATGTTTCTTGGATACCAATGCCTGGAATCAAGCATAGTGTTTGCCATGTACATCTGAGGTGATCTAAATGGATCTGGCCCCTTGGTGTCCATCTGTCTTTCCAGCTAAGTTAGGAGAGGAGTGACTAGAGCTCTGAATTTGCCTGAGTGAAATAAGCTAGGGTGAGTAAGCAGCTACACTCTTAATTCACTGATAAGAGATATCTGCTAAAATAATATCTGTAAATATAATATCATGTATGCACCTTGTACAACACCAAAACATTATGAAAACAGTTTGCAATGTATTAATTTATTGAATCTGTATTGTTAAGGTGTCTTGAAACTGTATGATTGACATTTGTAGTTCAATTAAAAAAAATAAAATAAAATTCACTGCCACTGGAAAAAAAAAAAAGAAATAAGCTAGGGTGCTGCCTGATGGGTTCAGTCATCACTAGGAAGGGACTGGTTTCTTTTATCACCCACTGGTGGCCTCAGTGGTGACATTTAAACAGAAGCTTTGTGGTGGTGATTTTGCAACAGGTTAAGGGTCAAAGGAAATTGGGATAATAGAGAAGAGATTATACTTTCTGTACTTTTGGCGAGGGAAAATCCAAGGTATCAGGAGGGATCTAAAAGATGAAAATAAGAGAGCTTCTACATTGTTTTTAGAGGATTTGCAAGTCTTGAGCTTGTTTACAGGTAGAGAAGAAGCCTGTGTGGATGTGACTGGTGACAGGAGTGAGAGAGGACACGGTGCGTGGAGCAAGGTCATGGGACAGGAGTGCTGGGAGGTGTGCAGCCTAGAGCGCAACATGCTAGTCCTGAGGGATAATGTTGAGGTGAAGAGAAAATACAGGGAGGCTGATGCACTGCAGACGAGAGGGGAGGTATAGTGCTGACATCCTGTTGTATTCTCTGTGAGGTAGGAAATAGTCACTGATAAATTAGGTTGGGAATTTTGCACGCTTTATGAGGGAGTCAAGAGGAGGAAGCATGCTCATGTATGAACATATAAAGTAAAGGAGTAAGAGATGAGTTGAGCAAATTAGTTCTGTCTTTAGGAACTGAAGCATGAGAAGAAGGGGTAATAGCTGGCTTCGCTAATTGTTCTGTCCTTTCTGCAAACAGAAGCTGGTGTTGGACTTCAGTCAGGACACGTATGGACATGCGCACAAGTGGTGTGTGTACGTACTGACTAAATCTACCAGAAAACTGACTCCTGTCAGATCGTGCTGTTCCCTGACGCACTTGGGCACCTACTTGCTCTGGGCCACAGTGGTGAATTCCAGCTCTCTGCCCACCCTCTGATGAAGTGCAGCCATCTTGGAGATGGAGCATGAAATGGTTCATGACAGGGCCAGGAAAGACTCTTCTTGGAAAGGACAAAGGTGAGGCAGGTTGTGTATCCAGGCTGTGATCTTTGTTGCCTCTGAGACTAAGAAGGGCTAAACCCCTGGTTGCCCTTGTCTGAGCCTTCCGCTCTGTTTCCCATGAGCCTGGCCCATGCCACAAGATGTCTAGTCAGACTTAAAATCCTCCCTGTGGAAGCTCATAAGTGTGTGTGTTGCTTTAGAGTGTTTCTATGTGGGAAAGCTGTGCCTTGGTTTAAGCCAGTACTGCTGTGTGTTATCTGAGGCATTAATACAGCCTCATTTGACTTTTCTGAGTATAGTGTACTTTTCAGTAAAACAGATGGTGATTTCTCCTTCGGTTACCAAGGTTCAGTGAATGGGTCACTTAAGTCAACAAATATAAAAATAGATACTTTTATTAAGAATTGGTGGGGAGAAGGAAAGCTGTACATTTGAAGTACACACTGTTTCAGATCCAAACATTCCACTGGGCATTTCAGTTTCGTAGTGACTTTTTTTTTTTATGAAAAATGACAGAGGTTGGCAGTATTGCCCCAATTTTACAGATGAAATGTACTCAAGGGTAAAGTGACCACTCACTTTTGATTGTCTGGGCCAGTTCTGGGTCACACCTACTCTTGTATAGTATTCTTTAATAAATGCACCTTGCACTCACAAAGTTTGGGATGCAAATTATATGGTCAACTTCTGCAAAGAAGAGGACTTAAAGCTGGGTAGAATCCTACATCTTTCTTTTTTTTCCTAAATCTTTCTTTCTTGGCTAGGTCAGATACTAAGTCTACTAAGTCTGTCCTCCTCCGTGGGTTTGGCTGACAGAAATTTCCTGGTACAATCAATTTCTCTCTCTCTCTCTGTCTCTCTCTCTCTGTCTCTGTGTGTGTGTGAGACAGAGAGAAAGACAGGCAGAGAGGCAGACATACAGAGAGAAAAAGAGAGAGAGAGAGAGAGATAGAGAAATCCATCCTGTACTGGCTCTGTAATAAGACTTCCCTTTTCTGCCTCTGAAGGAAATGAGAGACTTCCTGGTTAACTCCTGAGCCCTGCTTTTGGTATGTAGCAAGGCCAATTCATGTAAGAATAAGTGTCTAGAAATGAAGTTGGAGGAGAAAAGAACCACTTATTATGATCTGGTCCTTTAGATGCATTCTTTGGATAACTCACATGTTCATTCATTTACTCATTTACAGATGAGGCTTATTGCAAGGTTCAGTGGATGGTATGACTGTGGAAAGACAGGAAATAGAAAACCTCACCATGGAGAGACTTGAAGTCTACAGGGCAGATGTGATGAATGAAGATGCAAGGCTGGATATGCAGACTTTAAGGGAGAAGTCAGACAGTGCGTCACTGTGATCTGAGAAGAGAGAGACCACATTCTGCTTAAGGTGATTGGGGAAAGTTTCATAGAGAAGGTACATTGTGTCATATCTTTGAAGACTGGATAGGATATGAATCCATACAGAGCAGAGGAATGGGTTAGTATCCCGATTATCATAAATGATGCAGTCCATCTTATAATCATGTTCAAGAAGCAATTTAATTTGTCATAGTAAAAAGGTGTGTGTGTGTGTGTGTGTGTGTGTGTGTGTGTGTGTGTGTGGCTGTGTGTGGAATGGGATGAGAACATTTGGTTTTGGATTACACCAAAGAAAGTATGCAAACCTGACTTCAAATAAATTTTAACCTGTTTGCAATGGCTACACAATATAGGCAGCATCTATTTTAAAATTTGTAGCAGGAAGGTGAAATGAGCAGGTCTAGCAGTCAGGTGGAGATGATCTGGGTACTAAAGTCACAAAGACTGTTGGAATGTGTTGTTGCATTAAGAAAATTTATCTCTAGTAAGGGAACAGTGAGATGGATCTCAATGCTAATGCTTGCAGTGCAGCACAATTTTTTGTTTATGTATGCAGGGATCCTGTCATAAAGAGCACAGTGTGATAAAATGCCGTGTCTCCTGCGACAAGGGTTACATTCAAGAAATATGATGGAGCTATAAATGGGGATCTTCTTCAGTTCAGGCCCTGAGCTGTAAGTGATTTTTGAAGGAAAGGAGGTTTCACTTCCACATATCAATCATCCACAGCACGAAGAACATTGTCAGCTCAGAGAGACGGCAGCTGCAATGGCGAACATGAAAAATACAGTTTTTAAAACAGGGAAGTAGAGGACTGTAGTTCCTCCCAGTCATTCTGATGAACAAGTAGAGCAGTGGTTCTCAAAAACTTTGTGAACCATCAATAAAACTTCATAATAGCAGTCATGATGTTAGTAATGATACAGTTAAGTTTCTCAAGAACCAATCAGCAGAAATAAAGCCTAATAACAATTTTATAAGTCTATTAATCAAAACAAGAGCAGAGACAACTAAAGTTACATAGTCAACCTAAGACCCCACTATGAAACTCTGGAAAAATGCATTTTTTCTTAAGATTACTAGAATTTCAAGCATTTAAGATTGCGTGCGTGTGCGTGCGCGCACACACACACACACACACACACACACACACACACACACACACACAGGCTCATACAGTTAAGAGCTTTGTGTTTTGTAGAAATAGCCAAATTGCTTTGGTAACCACTGAGCTTAAGAATTCAGCATTTTTTAACAGTGTGTTAACTTTAATATATTAACTCCAAGTTTTAGTAATCTATCACATCTTAGTAGATAGCCAGTAGACTTTTTAGTAAAACATGAATGTGAAAACCTACAGAATTGGTTTATAGTTCCTAAGTAGAAATAGTTAACTAAGAGGCACTTTGAAACAGATGATTTTGATTTTTGGCAGAAAGTTTGAAATCAAGGGGCTGGGGAGATGGCTCAGTGGGATAAGAGCTTCCTGGGCAAGTGCAAGAGCCTGAGTTCAATCCCTGGTTCTGAAAAAAAAAAAAAAAAAAAAAAAAGAGAAAGGAAGAAAAAAAGATGGAAATCAGTGGCTAAAGAGACAGTTATGTGATCAAGAGTAGAGTGAGACATGAAAATGAGAATATATTTTTTTAAAAAATGTGTTTGATATAGGGTCTCACTGCTCAGCTCAGGCTTGCTGTGATCCTCCTGTTTTTAGCCTCTCCAGCACTGGCATTATAGACATGCCCACCACGTCCTGTCTCGGTGGCCAGCTCAGCATCCCCAGGAGCAGGGCCAGCATGGCATGTGGTGTTGGGGTTTGAACCTAGGTCCTTGCACTTACCTAAGCAAGTACTTAGCCAAGCAGCCTAAAGATGGAAAGCACACAGCCCCACTTGGTTGAAGTCATCTGATGGACAAAGTCAGTATCAGACACAGTAAAAGGTCGAACAGGCTGGATATAGGGACTTCTTCCACAGCTAGACGGGTTGTAGATATTCTTCAGCCACTTAGTGTATGAAGGCCTGGCTTGTCTCATCAGAGATAAAGTCACCAAATGTCACTCATTCCAGAGTATGGGCAGGGCTATGCTCAATAAATAGCTTAACTTCCTCATAAAATTAAAATGTAAAGAAATATAAAAGAACTTTGCTCTTGTGGTGCAGAGGAAGACCTTTTATCAGATATAATTGGAACCAGTAGTTGGGTAGCTCTTTGAAAAGTTGGTTAAAGTGGGAAAAAATGATACATACCATAAACATTTTATTTTAATGTAGAGCACATACATGTCCATGCCTTTGCCTGTCTTTTGATGTGAAGCCAAAGCTTTTCTTTGGGTATGGTTCACTGACTGTAGTCTTTCTTTCATAAACCACAGCCATGATGCACAATCTACAATTTCCAGTTCTGCTTTCTTTAACATGTAATAATAACTTGAAAACATTCAGTACAGAATCCTCCTTCACTTTTATGATTTTTCCCCCATTACTCAGTCATTTCATCTACATCTTTTTCCAAGGCATTTGTTTAGTAATTAATTTTTATTGAGTCTTTTAAAGTATTCAAATCATTTTTTTTGTAGAAGTGACTCTTATTGTGTTAATTGGATTCCATTACATTTAGATTATCTTACTGTAGAATAAATACACATCTGGATATGAATCCAGATAATTGCTATAGCCTAATAATGGAATTGTGGTCTTTGTAGCTTCTTTTGGCTTTAGATGCCTGACCATATATTTTGGGGTCTATCTATGTGTTTTATAGGGCTGGAGAGTGTGCTTAACTCAGCAAAGAGGTTGCATGGAGTGTGCTCAGCATAGGTCCCCATGGTAAGTCCTTCTGTCTCACACCTTTGAGGCCCTAGTGCCTGGCATTTTTGACCCAATGAGTATTCCCTGTCAGCTCACAGACTTCTTTGAGAATAAAGACTGAGAGAGTGTATGTTATAGACAGTTTGATGTTTCACTGATAAGTGGAACATTTCCTGAAGTCATTTTACTTTTATATCTATAACTCTTAGATGAGGGCTCTGTGAAACTGTAGGGCATAGTACATATTAGTTGAAGGATTAAGTAACTTCTAAACACCTCCCCCTTGAAAGTAGGTTTTCAATATAGTCCAATAGTCCATAGTAGTAGTGGGTTATCAGCAGAACTGGCAATTGTCAGAAGTTGTTGACTTGAGCCTTTTATAGCTCAGCATATTAATATGGCTTTACTTTTTATACCTCATGGTTATACTTTTTTGCTGGATGGTTAAGACCAAATTAAAGCAAGACCTATATAACTAAAACTGTAACTTTCCTATCTGACAAGGTCAGTCAAATGCCCTTAGAACTTACCTGTACTTACAATATTTGAACTGGCATCAAGTTTAAAAAGATCCTTTAAAGACTTCTCCAAATACAGCCTCTCAAAGAAATTGTCGACCATATCCATTTACAGCTCAGCTTAATATTATGGGCTCACGATGTATACTTCATTTTTATACTTTTCTGCTGGATGGTTAAGACCTAGGTTGTAGAATGCTGGACTGTGTTGGATTGTGGTGTCGAGTTCAAGCACCTAAGTTAGTTGAATGTCAATGGAGTGCCCACTTTTGACAGGTGTAGACAAAGGAAGGGTTGTAGAAAGAAAAAATCATGATGTGTGTGTATAGACAGTACAGTTGGGATACATAACGCTGTGCTTCTACATAATTCTATGATAGGCAAGATCTGCACTAATGGTGGTTAGACAGGGTATTATGTCAGCTTCTAGTACTACGGTCATCCACTAGGAAAATAATTATTGAGTTTTTGATATAATTCAGGTATAAAAAAATAAGATAAGTAAGCAACTACACTCTTAATTCACTGATAAGAGATATCTGCTAAAATAATATCTGTAAATATAATATCATGTATGCACCTTGTACAATACCAAAACGTTATGAAAACAGTTTGCAATGTATTAATTCATAAAATCTGTATGGTTAAGGTGTCTTGAAACTGTCTGATTGACATTTGTATTTTAATAAAATAAAAATAAATGAAAAAAAAAACCAAAAAAACAAACAAAAAAACAAATACAGACTCTCTAACAGTAATGGAACACCCATCTCTGACAAAACAAAATAAAAAAGGATTTAAATGAAGAACTGTTTTGTAGTGAAAAAAATATATGTATATAAAAATAGGATAGGGGCTGGGGAGATGGCTCAGTGGAATAAGTGCTTCCCTGGCAAGCACAAGGGCCTGAGTTCAATCCCCGGTTCCGCCAAAAAAAAAAAAAAAAAAAAAAAAAAAAAAAAAAAAAAAAAAAAGGATAGATGTACAGCTACTTTCTCTTAGTTTAGTGAGAAGAAAGAAAGAGTTGTACTAATACTTTAGATAAGACATCATGTCTGGATATTGTACTGTGAATACTACAAAGGCAACGATATACAGTGTATTAATTATTGTAACTGTGCTACTAACCTGCTTTGAAACTGTCTCAATGCTATTTCCCTCTGATTAAAATTAATAAAAAATTAAAAAAAGAAAGTAGGGTTTCATCACTTTTTTGGACCTTTCAAAGATTGGAATAAAATTCTAAATTATCCAAATACAGATGAAACGGCAGACTGAAATATCAGGTGATTCATCTGATCTCACCAGCAGGGAGAGGACAGGGTGGGAATGTCTTCTGTTTTAACTGCCACACTAGTATCCTGTGGCAGAGCTCTCTCCATAGAATAAGTCTTCTATACTAAGTCAGAACTTGCCAAGTCAGAACTTGGCACTCTCAGTGATTACATGTGTGACCCTAGGAAGTATCTTGCTATAGTGTCTCTGAGCTTGGTTTTATCAATATGTGAAGGAGGGAATTAAAAAAACTCACCTTGTTTTTGGAAAGTCACAAGGACCAACTGGAGCCATGTAGATCAAGTGCTCAGCACAGCATCTAGGTGCAAGCAAGTTTGTCGCTAAAGGGTGATTCATTTTGTCATCTATAATTGCAGTGATATTTTGGTTGTGGCTGAAAACAAAAGAACTTTGCACTAACAGGGACTATGAAGTGCTGTCGGGGCTTCTATACCACAGCAGGCCTCTCTGAGTTCCCAGGTCATTCTAGAGTTGTGCTGTGCTTTACTGAGTCATGCAGAGATTTACTTCAGTTCTACACAATGAGCTCAAGCTCTTTATTCTTGAGAAGATGGAGTCCTTTTAGTAGCAGGTGACAAGTCTGCAAGTATGATGGTGCCTCTCAGGAAAATAAGGTTCCATCATAACCTGTTTGGCTTAGGTAAAAAGAGCGACCTGAGCTAGAGAACCTTACCTTTGGTAGTTGTGTTTCTCTGGGGCACTGTGAAAATAGAAACCCAAACTATTGTGTAATGAGAAATACAGGCACAAAGCTGATACAGGAAGTTAAGTTGAAGACAAAGGGAATGTGAGTCTCCATTGCCACCCCTGGGAAAACAAACAAATGACAAACATTTCAGCCACCACTTAAATGCTTTGAGTGTGCCCAAGAGCAGAGTCTTGTCTGCATGCAAGATCCCAGGGCCTTTCGGTCTATGTATCAGACACTTTATGGTCTGGCCTCAGCCCTGCTCTTATCCTATTCTTATTCTTGTTCTTGTTCTTATTCTTATTCTCATTCTTCTTATTCTTATTAGTGGTACTGGGGATCAAACTTGGGACCCACTTTCCCATTATTAGATCTCCCTCCTTATGTACCTTGTCTTCCTTCCAAGTGTTCAGTCCTTCAACCAAACCAAGCCATCAAGATGAAAACTCAGTGTGTGCTTTCAAACTGTGATCAAGTTGCAAATCTGTTGGAGGCTCCTGCCTCCAAAGCTCATTCTCCATCTTTAGCTCTTCAAAAGAAATCTTCACTCTGAGATTTTCCTAATAGGGTACCTTTACCCTGACCTCTAAACATTTTATTTTTCTTTTCTTTTTCAGCAAAGAGTCTCACTATACAGTTGAGGCTGGCCTTGAGCTCATTATGGAGTCCAGGCTGGCCCCAATTCCCTGCAATCCTCCTGCTTCAGCCACACAGGTGCTGGGATCATAAAAATGCACTACTACATCCTGTAGACTTGCAAACATGTCCATGAAAAGCTATTGATTGCAATATGGATAACTGATGACTCACTGTATACTTACTGCACTCTGTTCTTTCTCTTCTCCTCTTTTCTTCTATTCTCTTCTTCTTCCTCTTCCTTTGCTTCCTCTTTTTTCTATCTTATTCTCTTTCTCTTATTTTTTTCCTTTTAGCTTTTCCTTTAGACCCATGCTGCATATTAACCAACAGCCAGATACAACAATTACCTTTAAGATAAAAATGATCACATTTAAAGATTTCATTTCTCAGGTACATTTCAAATGTCCAGTTGCTACCATAAGGCTGGTGGCCATCATGGTGTGCAGAGAAAACATAAGCTATCACTGCACAATGTTCCATCAAAGGAAACCATTCCAGAGAACAAGCCTCTTGAGGGTTGGAATCTTGCTAAATCACTTCTCCATTTACAGAAACTAGCAAAGTGTCTGCAGGTTAATAAAGGATTGAGAAAATGGATGAACCATGGGCGAGACCATGGATTCTGCCTAGAAGGGTGGAATTCCCAGTTTCTATACTTTTCATGAAAAATACCAATTTCTATTTCCCTTTCAACATCCCAAAGTGTATAAAACTTACACATTTTTAGCATAAAAGCTGAAAACCAAAAACCAAGAGAACAAATGACATGGCTGGATCTTCATACACTTGTATCTTAATAGTTTTTTAAAATACATTTTCCAAAGGTGATATAATATTGAACAAAGCAACAGTGAAAGGACAGGGATAAGAAGTCAGATTGATGTCATTTGTCTTCCCATATGTGTTTTAAGAGGCTCATTTGTGGAGAGTAGCTTTTGAAATTTTGAAACTTTGTTTTGACTGGTCACTGAGGTGGCTGAGTCTATCTTTGCCAAAATTCTCATCATTTTTGAGGGAAATGAAATTTGATTCCAATCCCTAAAGGCAACCAAACATTCAAAGGACTCATTGTAAGCTTTAAAAGATAAGAGTTTTCAAATCCTGTGCATAAGCAGTGAGATTAGGATTAATGTAGCATATGCTACCATTAAGTATCAGCTTCCAGGTTCCTACATTAGGTCATTTAAAAGTAAGGCTTATCATTCCATGATGATGCCAGAGTAATGGGACTTAGGAAGGTCACATGACTTATCAAGATTGCAAGACTATTTAGTCATGAACTTCAGTGAGAACTCTGGTCTTCTAACTCAAAGGCTGAACTCATACAAGAGCTTTCTAATTTCATCAGAATCATTTTGGATTTGTTGTGAACAGTAGTCAGACTTACTAAGTCAGAACCTCTGGCCTAGGGTTGGGATATAGTTCAGATATAGAGAGGTCATCTAGTATGAACAGTGTCATGGGAATGGATTGATTGCCACACAAAAAAGAAAAAAAGGTAGAATCTCTAGACCAACATCCTTGGAATACAGATTTTTACCATGTGCCCAAGTTGCTCAATAGACTTATTAAACAAAGGTCTTTTCTATTTGGGATTATAATCTTATTTTAATATATGTTGACTTTTATATAAAAGATCTTACTGTTTAATCACCAGGTTGGAATTCAGAGTTGGAGCTGATTATATCATACAGGTATAGAATCACAGACTCTAAGAATTGGGAAGAATATTAGTAATCATTGTCACCATCAACAAGTAATACTATGTTGTTTTTGGCAGAGGGTTGAGTATTACTTGATTAGTTGCATTATTCTGTAGGAAAACTGCTTCTATATTTGTGCTGTTCTCTTTATTAGAAAATATTTCCTTTTCCTGAACTAAAATCTGCCCCCTTATTGGTTTTATTAGGTCTCCCAGATAGTAGGAAGTGGGTTAGTGTCACAAGAAGATGGCCATCATGGAGGGGAGGACCTTAAGGACCACACAAGGAAACCATCATCACTCAGATGAAGATACTGACATCTCCCCTGAGTTACTTTTTAAAACCAAGTGCCACACTATATGCGGTAGACCACTAGGGAGACAAATGTCCTAGAGATGACAGCCAGTGGGGAAATCACACACTGATTAAATAAATACAGACAGGTCTTTTATCAGCACATCAACTGCTATGAAGCACAAGAGGAGTGAAGGAGAATGAGCACACCTAATAAGGCCTATTTTAGTTGGGAGTTAGAGAAGGTGTCCTTTAGGAAGTGACCCTTGAAAGGATGTGGAAGGCTTAAAGCACAGGTGAAGCTGTGTAATAGCCTTCAGCCCAAAGAACAACAGATGCATCTAGGAGACTGGGAATTTTGGAGTTTGGGAATGTGAAAAGCTAGCATTCGGGAACAGCGGGGAGAAGTGGAGTGAAACTGAAGTTGGCTGAAGTCTTGTATGCCATGTTAAGGATTTGGTCTTTACCCTAGGAACAAGTGAAAAGCCATGGGAGGCTTGTGTTTTAAGGTTCAGTCTGGTTGTAGAGCAAATCTCAAATTGGAGAACAGTGAGGGTGAGTATGAAGACAAGTCAGAAATTCCCTGCACAATTTTAGTCATAAAATGAAGGGCCCATGGGCTAGGGCTTTGGGGGTTGAGCATGCATGACAAGAAGTGGTATGATCAGAGATATTTTGGGGGCCAGAAGAAGTACAATTTGAGATGGAGTAAGAGAAGATTTTTTAGACAGGAGTGATCAAGAGATCCAGATAAAGAATGGCAATGACTTGTCTCAGACTACGTAGCTAGTTATTTGTACAGTAAAGTAAATCACACAATATTGTTGATTCCAAAACTGCCTTCTTTGTAGCTCAGGATGATACAGTATGAAGGGCCTGGACTCTGGAAGTAGAATGACAGGTTTTGAACATTGGCTTTGGTCTTGTTAAGATTTATGATCTTGAGTAGTTTCCTGTATCTCTTAGAGTTGAAGATGAGGATGTTGAAAGTATGTTTCAAAGAGAACTTATGCTAAGTTAGCCAATATATTTATAAAGAAGCTAGCACCACAACTTATAGACACCAGACTCCCCAGTAGTAACCTAGCTGGGTTTATTGTTAGCATTAAAAAATACTCCTTAAACTGAGTGTGGTGTTCCATGCCTGTAATCCCAGCACTAGGGAGTCTGAGACAGGTGGATCACTGAGTCTGAGTTGCATAGTGAGACCCTGTGTTAAATAATTAAATAATAAAATTAAAAGATACTACTATTGAAAGATAAATTAGGATTATTATTAACCACCTTTATAAAAGATAGTTTACTTCCTTGTCAGGACCATCTATCTTTTCTTTTTCATATATTATGATTTCCAAAATCATTCCACTCCCTAAATACTGGTTGTCAGATACCCCATGCATAAGATGACCTAGCTATGCAAGATGAAGAAATCTGTGCTGCTTATAAATGGCATGAATTGATGCTGAGTTGTGTGACAACTGGGTGTCACATAGCTATTGAGTGACATCAGTATCCAGGAATGAGTTCTCAAGCCCACAAATTTAACTCAGCCTTGAAGGATGAGCAGATATGGTACTTACCAGGTGGAAAAGCAGAGAGAGAGAGAGAGAGCCATGGTGGCAGTGAAGGCGGTCATGGAGCATTTTATAAGAAAGAGCCTGAAGTAGAAAGACAACTTCTTCAAGAAGTTTGGTAGGGGTCAACTGCTGATTCCTGATGGGCTAGTGCCAGAATGTATCATTGAGGTCATGGTTGGACTGTGAAGGAAAATCAATCAAACTAAAGAGACACTGAAACAAAAAGTTGAGCAATGTAATCAGAGTTGTGTGGATAAGGTTTTAATTTTTAAAGAGGTTGTATTTTTGCTTTATTTCCTGTAATGATTCATTGCAAGTAATCTCTTTACCAAGGCTACTGTTAGAATTATTGGAGGGATGTTGCTCATAAGAAGTGTCTGGGAAAAGGAAATGTAACCCGATTCTCTGTTTTTGATACTTTTGATGAAAGGACCACACAACCTCTTTGGGTTTCTACATGGAGAAAAAGGGACAGGCCGCTGGGGTTTGGCAGAGCTCACTGTTAGACCAGCACTAAGCAATGCAGATAGAGCTCAAGCAATTGACTGGGAACATGGACATATGATGACAGTAGTGCCTACGTTTGTGGAAAAGACACACAGGCTACAGCTGCTTCACCAAGAGCAAGCTCACACAGATGAATTTTCCAGGACTCTAGAAAGAACAAGGATGAGGAAGAGACCTTCACACTGCCCATAGTATTGAAAAGAGGGACATTTATTCCCATTCAGTTTTCCCTCCAGATATAGTCTATCTGACTCATTTAAAGAGTTTGATAAGATTCCATGATTACCTTATCTAGTTTGTTTCTTTGTTAAGTACCAGAGCACTAGAATTTTTCCTTTGGTGTTTAAAGATGGAGCCTGGCTGTGCAGCCCAGGTTGCTTTCAACTCGTGACCCTCCTGCCTCTGTCTCCCGAGTGCCAGGATTAGGGACATGCACCTCCCCCCCAGCTAAGCACTAGTGTCTCGATGATAATATCCAGGTGTATCCTGTTTAGAAATCTTCATGTAATGATATTCAGCAGGCTGCTTTGTGAAGATAGCTAAAAGATTTTTCTACAATGACTTAATCTTAATTCTGAAATGTGGAGAATTCATAGACATACAACACAGTCAATATACTTCAGAGAACCTGGTGCTTCTAACATTTATTTGATTTTCCTCCTCTGAAGTTGCTCAGTAGAGCATTGTGTTTCATCTAGATCTTCTTCCTGCGTATGTCCTAAATCGATCAACTGTACTCATTCTGACCTGGACCATTTGTGTTCTTAGTCATGTACATAAAATATTACCCTTAAATGTCTTCATGATGTTTCCTCTTGCTTTCCTGCTCACAGCTATTTTCTTTGGTGGGTGGATTCTTTCTGTGTTCTGATCATATTGAGGTCTTAAAGTTTTTTTGGTTGACAATTGTTCTTTCTCTGGATATGGAACTGAATGTAGAGTCCTGTATTTGTGCTACACTTTGACCATTTCTCACAATATTTTAAGCTTCTCCTAGACAATATGATTGTAATATTATTATTTTAGAACTAATCTCATGCCCAAACTGGGCGGGATAAACTTTGTTAATGTTTAGTATTGGTTCAGAGGTGTCACTGTGCTCCATAAATTATTTTCTGAATTGGATGCTATGGTCCATGCAACCCAAACTGCAAGTGTAGGACAACTGGGTCTATTTGTACTTGTCCAGTTTTACCTTTTTAGGGACACTTTGTCCTACACTTCATCCTGGTCAGTGAAATGAGATGTTAAGGCATGTGAAGGAAGTCAAGGGTTAAACTATTGCATAAGTAGCTGTCATTTCTTTTAATAGGTTAGACTCGTAGACTCCAAATAATGACCTTATTTATGTAAGTCAGAAAAAACATAGAAGTTAGTCTCGAAGTTGCTTTCTGGTTATATCATGTAGCATAAAAAACAGAGATGCTACTTTACAACTAGTTTAACTTTTTTATTTAAACAGCAATGATGATATTGACATTTTTAGAATAAAAATATTCCATGGTGAAGGGCCTTGCTTAAATCTTGACAGAAAAGGTATATTTTTGACTAATCCGGTAAATGTGTGTATTTTACTTTTTATTTTTTGGTGTGTTACACAAAGTTTGAGAAACAGCTTGAAAAGCACAATTAAATACCCATCAATGCTAGGAGAAATGTGGAACATTCTGAAATCTTTCCTCATTTCTGGCCTGTTTTCTCTATGATCCAGCACTCTTTAGTTATAAACTCTTATTATTTCATCATGATTCTTTTACATGTTTATATTTGATGCTCATATATTGTTCAAGATAAATCAAATGTGCTTTATGGACTTAGGAAGATATTCTCTTCCTGCAGAGTTTTTTTCATTTTTTTATCTCTTGTCCAGGTCACCTTCCTAAGTCAGTTCCCATAGGGGCAAATTTCTGGTCATCCAATCCCCAGAGTGGGAGGAGAGAGAGTAAAATAAGGTTTAATAAACGGGTTTTGCAGCATCAGGGATGCACAGCTGAAACAAATAGACAGGACACTGGAAATGAGATGAAATGCGGAAATCTAAAAATATTGGTTGATAATAACCCTCAGTTAACTGAAAGATCAGTTAACCAGACTCTGTATCCCTCAAATATTTCCATTAACTTTGAAAAAATTCTAAATAAAGTCATTAAAAAAATCAAACAGATGGATGAGGTCTGGTACTTCAAAAGAGGCAAAGTTTAATACAAGATTTTAATGGGACCCACCTGACAAAACAAAGACAAGAGCTGAGCTTGTGCTGTAGGAATAAAGAGACAATGAAATAGAGGCACACAGGACAATGTCTATTAGTTTGCAAGAGCTGAAATTAACCTTGAGTGCAATTTATAAAGCAGCAAAGCCTGCAAAAGACCTAGAGGACCTGCCTGGAATTAACTTCTGATGTTGCGGACTTCAAAGACACTCAGGATGTAGATCCCAACAAGGAAAAGCTTCCCATAATAAAACAGGAGACATATTTCACAGTCCAGGACCGAGCAAAAGATTTCATTGCTGTATTTCTGTATGTTTTACATCAGAGAAGAGTACTTTTTATATTTCTTCCCCAGTCCTTAGTGCAATATCCAAACCCATAGGCTGGACCTGAGGGTCAGAGGACCTAGAAAGAAGGTGATGTCATTACCAAAAGGCAGTAGCCAAATTACCTGGATTTTTATTGTCTTTTCTCACAGGTAGTAAAGCTTAGAACTTAGCCAGGTATTGCACAACCAACTACAAGACATAATGGAACTTCAGTGAGAAGAACATTCAGTCTGTGTTGTACTCTGCTTATAATAATAACCAAATGTTTGGAATGACCTAGAACACTGAGGCTGAAATGCTTGGAAGCTGCATCTCAGCTAGACTTGATAGCCAAGGTCCTAGGCCTTGTGGCAGAACACAACAGCATCTATTTCTATCAAGTAGAGATTCTATTTAGAAATGAGTCCAGCTGGAGTCGTAGGTGGTCTGTTGACTTAAAGCCAGGATATAAATCAGGGGCCAGCAACCAGGAGGAGGATGCTGGCCAAAATTAGATGGAATGTCAGGGCTTAAGACCACCAGCTGGTTGTAAAGGAAGTGCTCAGCCCTGTACCAGGGACTAAAGACCAAAAATAGGGAACTGGAGATGGAGTCCAGTCTTGGAGGTTTAATCACTGTGCAACAATAGTGATAGGGATCACCCTGGAGGTGCACTGTATAGTTGGCTTTGACACCAAGCCTAATTCCAAAGCTTCTCAAGTATGCTAATAGACTAGTTGCCGTGGCTGGCACTGGCTCAGAGACCAGGTAGTAGAAGGCTCTTTAGTGCCTGGGCAGAATAAGGCTTGGGGAAGAGTGAAGAGCCATCCTAGACTTGGCACAGAGTTAGACAAGTGGGGCTGCTTGCTTCGTCTGGAGCTCAGATGGCGATACTTCAGAGATACTGGGCACAGTATCTATTTCTTGAGTTTTTAGTGCTCATGTCTCTACCTTAGGAAGGCCACAACTGTGTGTTGAGCTGGATATTTGCTGTGTGTCTTTCTAGATAGGTCTTACACTGTTGTCAGCTTGCTTTGTACCAGGGATGCCGAAGTCAGTGTGCACCTTGTTCTGACTTCTTTGATTTCTCACATACTCTACCATGTTTATTTTGAACTAGGGATTGAACTCAGATCCTTGTGCTTGCCAGGAAGGCGCTTATTCCACTGAGCCATCTCCCCAGCCCTTTCCCTTGCTTTCTGTTTTCTGACTCTGTTCAGCTAAGGAGGATCACTGGAAAAAGAGTTTGGGATATGCTCTGGTCACCTTCCCTGTGGTTTGGGAGTGACTGTTCTCACTGAAGTACCCATTATCTGTTAGATGAGCCGGCTATGCTAATGATAGCTTCTTTACCGTTTTAATTTTTGTACCAGGAATTGAAATCAGGCCTCTGCCCTTCCCAGGCAGGTGCTTATGGCCCTTCTTTACTCATTTTGAATCCCCCATTTGCCTCATCATCATTGCTTATTTCCTTGTTGATGTGCCAGCCTGTCTAGATCTGACCAGAGCAGACATCAGTGTGAAGTTTTTGTTTTCATTGTTGTGCTACTCGTACTAACAAAAATGGGAAAAACAACCCCCAAATCCATTGATGAATATAGGGTAAATTATGAAAAATTATAAAAAAATAATGAAAAATTATAAAAAAGGTCTTTCTTATTCAGCCATTAAAAGTCATCACATTATTAAATATTTAGCATAAGGACAATGCTCAGTATATAATATTGGGGGAAAAGTACAAAATGGCAGGTACAGCATGGTATCAAATATCCAAAACTACATTTCTTTATGGGTAGAGATGAAAAGGGGTTGGGGCTGGGAGATGGCTCAATAGAATAAGTTCTTGCCTGGCAAGCACAAGGGCCTGAGTTCAATCCCCAGTTCCACCAAAGGAAAGAAAAAAGAAAAAAAGGAAAAAAAAAGAGGTAAAACACAGCTAATTACTTCATGTACTTATCTCTGATACAAATGAATGTCATGTTTCTTTTCTTGTTTTTGGCAGAACTGGGGATTGAACTCAGGTCCTTGCACTTTCCAGGGAAGTGCTTATTCCACTGAGCCATCTCCCCAGCCCCCATGTTTATTTTCTTAATATTTTTCTTGGGTTTTCCATACATATCACATTGGAATATAATATTTATGTATTATCTATACCTGGAAAAAATATTTATAGGCACAAGGTAGGAGACCTAATGAGAGGGTGCTGTTACTTTTGAAGACCCACCACAATGCATTCAGCCTGCACGCAGATGAATCACTGTAGTTGATCACGGTCATCAGTCCTTCACCGAAAGCCATTTAGTGGGGGCTGGGGAGATGGCTTAGTGGAATAAGAGCTTCCCTGACAAGTGTAAGGGCCTGAGTTCAATCCTCTAGTGGATGTCTTTTCTGCCATCCAATCCCATGGAGACTCGCACCTTTCCTATAATATTTGTCTGGCTCTTCCCTTTATCGGGTGAGGTGAGGGTAAAACCCTTAGAGGATATGGCACACGTCTAAACTTCTCCAGAGTGCTTATTCTGCTCAAAAATCTTTTTTACTGAGGTGTGGAGGAATATGCTTGCCACATTGAATGACAAATGACATTTTCAGTGTTGACAAGGAAGCAAGAACCAAGTAACTTCTTTTACATACAAAAGCCAAAAAAAGCAAATATTATCTTTAATATTTGCCCTGCTCTTTGAAATGTTGGTAAACAATTGCCTGCAGACTGTCTCTCTTGGAAGTATGCTCTACGTGTCTCAATTTCAGAATGCCATATATAAAATTCATTTTATTTATTTCCTTTTATCTTGTGACTCTTTCTCCTGAATCATTTAGCTTGGTGAGCAGAGTCCAAAATTCAAATCTGATTATTTCTTTTTTTCTTTTTTTTGGAACTGGGGATTGAACTCAGGCCCTTGTGCTTGCCAGGGAAGCGCTTATTCCACTGAGCCATCTCCCCAGCCCCAAAATCTGATTATTTCAAATTTTAAGGTTGGCTCACTCATGATCAGCTGAGGAGCTATGCTACAACTTCTAAGACCTAAATCACGTGCTTGTGCCTTTTTTTAGCTGGCTCAGCAGGTTCGAAATGTCCAGAAAGCCTCTATGATGGGAAGAAGGTGTCCCAAAGCTTGTGAGCTGAGCGTACTAGTATGGTTCTCTGTCATTCCATTAAATCCTACAGGAACCACATCTACCTTAAGTTACATTACCGTAAATCCCAGAAGCACTTTCTTTTTAACAGGTACTGACTTTGACTCGAGGAATCTGGGTGGCTGAAATACAAGTGGTATTGAAAAACAGATTTATGATATTGGCGTTCATATTGGGTGATACCCTTCCTTCTTCCCGTCTTTTTGCCATGGACATTATTTATTTCCTAGAGGCTGTGCTGTCTCAGAATTCTCTGAGGGGACTTCTTGGAGCCCCTTTAAGTCACCTCAGGGTCTTGCATTGGAATTCACACTTTTCTGCTTTCCAACTGAGGCTCATCTTTAACGTTTTAATGAGTGGGGCAATTACTCATGTGCATGAGAAAATCTCTTATAATGCTCACTTGAGTCTTTTCCAAGTTTGAGGTAAGAGATAATTGTGCCTCTGGTTGGGAACTCCATATGCTGTTTATGGTATTTGGGTTTTGTTTGTCTTTCAGTAACTTCACAATTTCCCTCCCGCTGCACCGACTTTTATGGAAATGATCTTCCTGCTGCCTGAAGTGTGTCATTCTGCATCTTGCCAAGAAGAAAACCTCTCTGTAGGGAAAACGACCCATCTCTCTCCTTCTACAGCCATCGGACTTAATTATGCACCAGGCTTGGCCCCTGGAGAGTCCAGCAAGGAACACGAGGAAGTCCTGGCTTGATCACCAAGCCCTAGGGTCTTTGTCAATTATCATCTGGCACCCACGAGTCTGGCCAAATTTACAGGCATGTCTGTCTCTTAAAACATGTCAGGCCTGAAGAGTGAATCACTTTTTTTTTTTTTTTTTTGGAGCTGCTATAAGTAGAACAATCTTTTCCATTAAAATCCACTTTCCTTTCTTCCCAGCACCCCAGAGCCTCCTGAACATACCTTCCCTCCACCTGTGAAGCCTGGGAGAGTGCAGATGAATAGCATTAGTGTTTCCGGAACTCATGACATGCACAGAGAATCCTGGTCTGCAGACAGACATAGTTCTGGAGAGACCCATTTCTCTCCCTTCTTCGAAGCCCTGAGAGAACTGCTTCCCTCTCTGAGCTCCACTTTCTCAGCAGTACCGTGGAGATAATAACTATCTCAAGGGTTGTTGGAAAGCAGAAATTAGGTGAAGCACAGAAAAGTAACGGAAAATTAAAACGTAATGAAAATATTATTCCACTGAGTGAGGAAGAGAAAAGCAGCACTTAATAACTGTGCTCCTTATCTCTCTCCGACCTTTCTCTCTAAGGGAAATAGCTTTGTTTTCATTTCTTTTTCTTAGGATTTCATACTACTAGGATTCAAGAGTCCTACCAAAGGCAAGCTTTAATATCTAGATTTGCAGTCTTATATAAAAATGTCATGACTCCTAAGCTGTCTCCCTTGACCTTAGCTGCCACTATTTTTTTTTTTTTTTTTTTTGGTGGTACTGGAGATTAATCCCCAGCCTCCAGCTGTCACTATTTCAAGTAAACAAACGGTAACTCAGCATAATGTTCAATGTTCCTACATTTTAAATTGGGGAAATAGCACAACTGTATTTCGGTGCTAGTCATACTCCCTTGGCATTATTTTCTAGAGAAGAGACTAGGTGTGGGTCTCGTTCATCTCAGTAACCATACTCTGCAGCCCAATCAGTTCCAGCAGAAGTGTTAGCACAGAGGGTCAGCATATGATTGTTGGAAGAGGAAAGAAGGAAGGAGGAAAAGTCCTGGCAAGAGAGAAGGGAAGAAATTCAGATTTTGTATTCTTAGATGGATAATGAATGGACATTCTTAAAGCTCCATGAAAGCAACCATATTGGGAAAATCTGTATTACATTCTGTGCCAGGTGCCATTTTTACATTTGGGGAGGAAATAGATTCTTCGTGTTTTGGACTAGCCACATAACTCTTGTCTCTCTCATCCTGTCCAGACTTCCCTTGGAGTGGTGTGGGCAGACCTGAGAGGTCTCTAATTTAATTTGATATCTAAAGCCTAATGATGTTTTCCTGCTCAGAGCCAGTGTTCTATAGTTATCGATGAAGAGATGGAGAGCAAAGCCCTCCAAGGAGAATTCCTGGGCTTCTGCCTTACCCTCAGCCCTGCGTGCAGCTGCCTGCATTATGGTAAGGCTGGAAGTTTGAAGATGACAGCCAAACAGTGTTCTAAGTAGATTCATATATTAAAAAAGTCTGCCAATCTAGAGTTGTATTGGTCTGATGTCAATACATTTTCAGGTATTTCTTCATCAAATATCAAAGAATAGAGCTGTTTATCTTGATACTTTTCTACATGCCACAGAGGCCATTCCTTCCTGTCTTGAATAACTCTAGTGCTTTGCTACTAGAGAGGTAGAGGAAAAGAACACCCAGCTGGAAGTCAGAGGAGCTGGATATTAATCTCAGCATTGTCATTTACTGGCTGTAGGACTCTCAGCAATTTAGAGAACTCTCTGATGCTCAGATTTTTTTTCTTCTTTGGAGACAATGCTGTGTCCATCACAAATATCCATGACAAATCTTCAGGGTGTTTGGGGGAAGGTGGGGGGTAATAACCTATCACTGTCTTTCATGGGTCACAGGTATCTTGACAATGGACACAGGTGATAGAACTCTCCCCCATCTAAGAGACTGACAATCGTTCCAGCTGTACCAGAAACATGTGGCACTCTACCAGTGGCTAATGATCACATGCAGCTTCAGGTTGGTCCAGGGGACAGTGACACAATGTTCTGTGCACACATGCTCCCCAGAAGTCATATTTTTCTCTCCAATGATGGAAACAAAGAAACAGAAAAATGTGAACTTAAAATCCCTCTGTCTGGTCACATGAGCATATGTTTTTAAATTACCTCCTAAACCTGATTCACATGTGAACATTTGTTTTATACTTTGGTAAAACCAGAACACAGAAATATTTATAAATTCTTCTTTGTGAAGTGAGGTCACCTGTCGAGCTGACTGTTGTCCTGTAGCCTAGGTAAGGGAGTGGCAGGGGTAGGCTATCTGGCTACTCTTAGGTCTGGACCCTCTAATTTTTTTCTGTATTTTAGGGAAGGGTCTACAAGGTGTTCAGGGTCTCACTACTAGATCACACTGTAGTGATCTGCCTGTTTACAGCCTCCCAAGTGCTGGGATTTCAGGCATGCATCACCACACCCAGTCTCAATTGCCATCTTAGTACCCCTGGGTCGGGGCCGGCCTGGAAGGCCCAGAGATTGAACCTCTGGTCCCTATGCCTGCTTGCAGGTAATCTTCTTAGCTATTTGGCCAGCCCTAGGTCTGGACCCTCTCAGATGCAATACTTCTTGAATAAAAGCAGAAGGGGCCAATGTCTGTGTAGAGCTGTGGTTCTTAGCTAGAGTAATTATGTCCATCTAGGGGACATTTGGCAATTTCTAGAGACATTTCCATTGTCACATCTGATAAGGAACAGGCTGATATTATCAAGTGTGCAGACACCAAGGAGGCTACAAAAATCCTACATTGTGGAGAACATATCCCACAGCCAGAACTTACCCCAAGTGCCAGTAGTGTTGAGGTTGCAAAATAAAGCTTCAGAGTAAGAGGTAGAGGCAACAAGGTCAAAGAATTCCTGACAGTCAATAAAAATTTTGTGCAGAGGTGGATTTGGTGAAAACCTGAAGCTTTTGTGAGATTCACAAAGGGCAAGCATGATTCAGAAGCTTGGCTTCAGTGTGAGCAAGTGACTCTAGGCCCATTTGGCTTGGCTCTATTGAGGATTATATGCATGTGGTCTTTGGAAAAGATGGTCAGTGTAGGAGATACCGAATCAAGAAGACACATGAGATATTTCTGTAGGAGGCTGTGTCTTAGCAAGAGAGCAGTCACTTAGAATCTTCCTGCCGCATCTGGGTCTATGAGAGAGACCCACACTCACCTACTGTCAAGTGTTCAAATCATTGTAAATGTGCCTGGCTAGGACTCTGTCTTTAATAAAGATTATCCATAGTGTTTTTTTTTTTTTTTTCATTTTAGAACTGTCTTCAGTATTACTATAAATTAAGTTATTGTTCCCTGGAGGGCAAGGGCTGAGTATTATTTATGTGTATCCAAATTGCTTGGGAATAGCTGCTGCGGAGTTAACATTCAATGATTGTATGCAGGAGCACAAAGAAGACTATTCTTATGGACCTTGAATTCTTTATAACAGTAGATAGAAAATAAAATTTTCATTAATTCTTAACAATTTGTATGCTCCAGCGAGCAAGAGAATTGAGTTCTTTCTTATTAACGTAGGCATATCATCCTGTGCTGCAAGAGTATTCCTTCTAGGGGCCAGGGAGATGGCTCAATGGTATAAGCACTTCCCTGGCAAGCACAAGGGCCTGAGTTCACTCCCCAGTTCTGCCAAAAAAAAAAAAAAAAAAAAGTATTCCTTCTAGCAAATTAGTATGTAGGGACTCAGGCTTATGCCTCGAGATTCTCTAAGCTTGGTTAGTGTGAGCTGGTATCCCTAGGGCTAACTACCTTGTGGCTGGGAGGCAGATACAAATGTATATACATGGGGACAGTGCTGCTGTGTGAGGCATCTTGAAAGTCAGAAAGAGAGCCTTGGACTGGGGAGATAGCTCAGTAGAATAAGCGCTTGCCTGGCAAGTGCAAGGTCCTGAGTTCAATCCCCAAAACTGCCAAAAAAAGAGAAAGAGAACCTTTTGCTGGTAGCATCCTTACAACTCCATACACCTTTATTCAGCCCTACTGCTGGGACCAGAGGAAGCCTTGGTGGGGCTGGTGTGCTGGCCAGGCACCTTTACTCTTGACTCTGTTCTTTCCCCTTTGCTGCTCTGCTCTGTCTCACAAGGAGGTTGATTTTGCAGTACTCTCCCTGCTTCTTGGGCTCCCACATCAATTGGGTCCTCTCTGACTTTGACCAATGAGAAATATTGGCAGGAATCCAGGGGATGAACCAGAAGGGAAAAGCCAGGCATCTGTCTCCACCTCTAAGCCTTAGACAGTATCTCTAGCAGTGGTAAGATTTTCATGGTCAGTTCAGGCTGTGAGACCTAAAGCCTATACCATTTAAGATAATCATTTACAAGAAAAACAATCCACAAAATTATGATTATAGGAAAGATTAGACCAGGATCTGAGAAGGAAACCTTGGCAGCACAGAGCCCTAAAGTTTAAGCTCTGTTAGCAATATGGTGCCTGTGCAGCGTCAGGCCTCCAGTGTCCACTGAATGGCTGGTCGAGTGTTTCCATGGTGGTCCAGCTTGGGCCTGGTCACAGCTGGCTGCCTTTCTGAACATTACCTGCTAAAACATCTCAGCTCCTCTATTACCTGTGTAATTGAATTTGCTCTGTATTAAATAGAGCATTTTTGTTTTCTCCCAGTTGGAACCTAGACAATAACAAATTGAATTGAAATAAAAAATTGTGAAAGTATTTGTGTTATCCATTGCTGGTAACAAGTAGACTTTGTTGTTGTGGATAAACATAGGAACAGGCCAGTTGTGTGGAAAGTTGGAGTTGGGCATGTATCATGCTCCAAACTTTTGGTGTAGTTGGTATATTTTCCATAATTGCTCCAAAGAATTCTTCATCTTAAAATAATCACAAAAGGGTATTTTGATTTCAGAGAGGAAGGCTGGAAAATCTGAGGAGTGTGGACAGACTGAAAAGTCACTCATTGCTTCAAGAGTGTGTTGAGCACCTGCTGTAGGTGACATGGGCTGACTTCAGCCACTGAGGAGCAGTCATCACTACTGAAGACTTATGGTTCAATGGGAGAGCCAGGCCTCCCCAGGCACTTCCTGATGAGGTGACAGAGCGGCAGTGGAACAGTACGCATGGGCTGATGAGGGTTTCGTGGTGAAGTTGAGAATTTGGACTGGGATATCTTGAGGCCAGGATAGCATGGGTAGGCGTGGGTTCTATCAGGGAACTGGCTCTACTGTTCTCGTTGAAGGAGGAAAATGGAAGAGAAGGAGATGATGGGGAAGGGGAACTGGATGAGAGGAGAGATAGGAAGAGAAGAGGAGGCTGGGGGGAGGCAGAGAGTGAGAGAGAGAAGCTAGAGTGATGAGACTGGATTTCTGTGAACTGAGTGTGTCCAGAAACTGTACTTTTTTTCAGGAAGAGGATTATGGAAAGAGAATTGGTCCTGGGAAACAAACTGTAGAAAGCCCTCATGTGGAGGTGGGGAAAGAAGAGGGGTCAACCGGTATGGCTGAGATAGGGGAGCCAGGAGGAAAAGAAGACTCAGCGTCTCCCCAGAGGACCTGAAGGCAGTCAAAGTGCAAAATGCCCAAGTGGGGCCAATCAGGTGAGTCCTGGAGTAAGGCCTGTTCTCTAGTGATGTGCAGGGAACGTCCCAGTGCTGTGGGCAATGTAGAGTGGTCTTTTTAGAGACCTAAAAGCAACTTCCAGGTGAGAAACCACAGTGCATGTAGGGAACTGTGGTTGAAAGAAGGTGATGGAGATGACATCTGAATAGGGACTAGAGAATTTCTAGAATGTTTTCAAGGGAAAAGACAAGAGTCAGAAGATAGGAAAAGGAGAGTGGGTATGCAGAACTGAGCATTGTCTCCATTCAGGAGGGCCCTCATTTTCCAAGCAAGTGGTACGGGGCAGGAAGCTTAATCCTTGTCTGTACTGGGAATATCAGTGTACCTATCACTGAAAAGTCTCACTTCTAGAATGAGAGCTGTTACTGGATGAGGCATAAGTCATGTTGTCTGTTGGAGCTATGCTTAAAGCTGTGAGCCATAGTGGCACTGTTGCTTTCTAGAAGTGATTTGCTCTCCTAGACCAGTATTGAAAAGGTATTGTCCATGTGCTGAAAACATTGTTGCCATTCAGCACTATGACAGAGAGAGAGAGAGAGAGAGAGAGAGACAGACAGACAGACAGACAGACAGAGAGACAGAGAGGCATAGAAAGAGAGAGAGACAGAGAGAGACAAACAGACAGAGAGAGAGACAGACAGACAGAGAGACAGACAAAGAGACAGACAGAGAGACAGAGAGGCATAGAAAGAGAGAGAGACAGAGACAGACAGAGAGAGAGAGAGGGAGGGAGAAAGAGACAGAGACACAGAGAGACAGAGGCAGAGAGAAGGGGAAGAAAGACAGACAGAGAGAGAGAGAGAGGGAGGGAGAGAAGGAAGGAGAGACAGAGAGATAGAGAGAGAGACAGAGGGAGGAAAGGGAGAAAAGGAGAGAGGGAGTGAAGAAAGGAGAGAGGGAGGGAGAGAGAGAGGGAGAGAGAGTGTGAGGAAGAGAGAGAGAGAGAGAGAGAGAGAGAGAGAGCAAGAGTGAGAGCGAGAATTGTCAAGAATCTCTGGGCCTTGTAGATTCTGATTGGAAGCTGGGCACTAGGCCAGCAGAGCTTGTCAAACCAGGCTATGTGGGAATGTGCCCAGGGCTGCTGATCGGTGTGTATGGGCTTGTTTGACTTGAGGTGAGTTTTACTTTCCATCAAAGGGACACCTGAGCCTCCTTTGTAGGTAATCACTATGTTTTGTCCTCACTGCTCTTGTTTGCTTTGGTTACTGGTGCGCAGTGGAGGTACCCTCTGTCTTGGTGAATGGAACCTTTCTGAGCGCATTCTTGGCAAAAGAAGGCTTTTCCACTGGAACACTGGTTTTACCCTTATGACAACTTGCTCTGGGCCTGCTGTTCTGCTGGGGAACTTGGGTCTGTCTCTGACTCACAGCACCATGGCCTCAGTGGCACCATTACTGCTATTGTACTGCCAGGACACTGAGGCTCTTTGAGATTGACTGAGTTGCTCACTGTCACACAATTGCTAAGTTGGAAACCCAGGTTTCTGCTGGTTATTTTCTTCCTCTTGGACCAGCATTTCATGCTACTGCTTCTCACTTGGCACTGTATCTGACTTCAGAATTGGTGAGCTTACCTGGTACTAAACAGCCTCCACACCAGCCCACATGGAAGATAGTGAGGCCATATAACTTACTGCTCTATTGTTCCTTTTAGAAGAGATGCTCCACACAGAAGGAGCAGTGAAGCTCCTCCTAACTTGCCTCCTAGCCCTCAGTCTCTTTCCCCATCTACCTGCCTTCTTGGAACCCAAGTAGTGGCTTCAAGGTTGAATCTAACCACATCACTCCTGTGTCTGAAGGCTCTCAGTGGCTCTCATGGCCACTGGACAAAGGCCAATCTTTTTACTTTGGTACACAGGGCAGCCCTTTATGACTTAGCTCTTGCCCATACCCCTAGATTGTCCTTCATAATCCCTGTCTCCAGATGATTTGCTGTTTTTTCAAGCAGGAAAAGGAAAATGTTCCCAGGCTCCTTGACTCTTTTGAGCCTTTGCTGAAGATTTTCCTATTGCCAAATATGTCTCTACCATCTTTTCTCCTTGGCAAACCTAAAAAGGTAGCTGCACTATAAGGTTATATCCAACTACCCCAGATGGAATTGTTTCTAGAATATTCCATATTGAAATTTCCTTAGTTACATGTTTGATTTCTCTAAAGTTGCTAAAAAAAAAGCCAAGTTCCCAACACTATGCTCTACTTGAGGTCAGCTCTGAGCCTGAAGTGCTGTTTGTCCTAACAAATAAAGTTTCAGTGTTGTTTGTGGGTACCATGGAGTTTGGTGAGCTTGGCAGCCGATGGTCCCAATTGGGTGCCTCTTGTTTCATCATTATAGTCATATTGAGTAGCCAAAAATAGCTAGGTGGAAAGGAGGAGTCTATTCAAGTATTTTTTTTAATTAAAAAATTAAAAAATTTTTTAAAGGAGGAGTGTATTTAACCTTGAATCTGGACTGGACTCAACCTAATTATGAAGAACTACAATACCTTTCCTGTTTCTCTTCCACTTCCAAAGATACCTTAGGAATCAAAGTGAGAAAGATTTACCCAAGGAGCATTTTATAGATCCCTGAAGAAAGATAGTAGGTATTTAGTGCTATAACCTCATTCCAATCTGTGATTTCAGAGTTGATCATTGTTTTCATGGAGTGGGGCTCCAATATCATTTTCTGCCTTGCTTGTTGTATCTCATGGGCTTTACACACATTTCACACCAAATAGCTCGATCTATTTCAAGTGGACATGTCCTACATATGTATGCAATTGATACATATGTATGCAATTGATAGTATTGACCTCTGACCTTCGGTGTAGAGCTTTGGTGCAGCTATAACCTTAGTGGGTAATGAGATTGCACTTGCCTAAGCAGGAGCTTAGTCCGCTGAACTATCTCAGCAGTCTGATAACTTCTTTTTTTTTGTTTTTTTACCATCCTCTGACTCTTAGCGTGTGTGCACCTGTCTCTTTCACAGACATGCACTCCAACACTGGGGCCATGTTGATTCCTCTGGTTTCCATTTATTAGTCATAATATTTAGCTTGATGCTAAATGCTCAATGCTCTAAGCTTAATGTGATTTTTCTATTCTGTTAAGGTTTCTAAGGCCTTTCCAAAAATCTAAGATTTAAAATCTGATCATGAGTTAGAAAAATCTTTTAATTCAACAACTTTGATTACTACTTCTAACCAGAAGAAAAAAGCCCTTCCCATAACAAGAGAAACATTCCAAAGTGGTGATTCTAGGAGGGGTTCTTTGGTGTCCACTACCTTTTCTTTCTGGTTATTATGCACACTGGGCAGGTACATTGTTACCAGTCCACTATCACCGATAATCTTATTTTTATTTTCATTTATTGCCACATGTGTGTAGTGCACGGTGCTTACATTCCCTGTGGGGAGTTAGTGCACGTACATAGCACATCTTCATTCTTTTTTTCCTCTCCCTGTCTTTTTTTCTTTCTTTGGGTACATTTGTAGTATATTATGTTTAGATTCCTTGTGTGGAGTCTGCACATACACATAACATATGCCAGTTCCTTTCTTTCCATCCCTTCTTCCCCACCTCCCTCTCTTGATCCTGTCCCCATTTGAGAAGGATCTCCAACATGGGTGGTCTTTTGGCATTATCACACTGGGCAGTGTGGCCCAGCTCCAAAATTCTTGCTGTGGACAACTTGTTTTTTCCATTTAGGGCATTAGACGTGGGAGGCCCCCAGAGACTATTTGGTCCAATGCTTCTTCAAGTCCAGAGACAGCTCTGGGAAGGTCAGGTAGGGATTAGATGTCTATGGGGGTGCAACTGGAGTTAGAAGCAGAGCCATAGGTAGATGTCTCCATTTGCTCCCCAGTCCTGTACCTGATACTCAGTATTTATTCTACTTTTCCTGCATTTAGAGTTATTTATATTTTCTTGTTAAGGTCTATCGTTGATGAGTTCCAGAGACCACATGGCTCCCTGTAGAGGGCTTTATCAGTTCATCTTTTGGAATGCACACATAATGGAATTCTTGGACATGTGGGAGCTCTCTTGTTAGTTAACCTGCATTGTTTTTGAATCTGCTATAAAGAAAATGTAGCCTTGTTTAGGTGTGGAGGTAAGGGGAAGGGAGTGTGGCAGGAAGGGTTGGTCTCCTCTTTGGAACTGGAAAAGGCCTAATCTTGAGACACTAGTTTGGCTGAGGGATATTCCCGAATTCTGATTGCCATCTGGACTTGGATGGCTGCTTCTCTTACACCAATGTGTTGGTGTCAATATCAAATAGAAGACATTGTCAAGTAAACGGGAAAGCTTTGTTTGCTCTGGTCTCCAGCAAGATGCTGCATTAATATATCTTTCCAAAGAACATGACCTGAAAATTAGTCACAATAATGTTTCATCTTGATTGCCTGGAAAAAGGGCTCTTGGGTTTCAAGAGTGTGACCAGTATGAGGTGAGAGGAGCCCTGGTCCACTAGACGTGGGAAATTGCGTTGCAGAATTAAAACTTGGTCTCAAACTCTAACTTACAGTTGACCAGATCTATACTTTCGTTCTAAAAATTCTACTAAAGGAGGAAAACGTGAAAAGAAAAGATGGGATTGATTTTTGTTTTTCATTACTTTTCCATTGCGCTCATTTCTATACTTGCAGCTTCCAAGTGTGTCTAGGGAAAGTGCCAAAACATCAGCCGAGGTAGTCCCCCTGGAACTTAAGGCTGACCAAAGGCTGAAAATATGAAAGCTCCGCCAAGTGGAAGAACACAAGCTCCAGGCGTGAGCTTAGGGTGATTTGCTTCAGAATTTTTAAGGTTATTATGTTCTTATGCTTTATCCAACTAAATGTTAGGACATTTTCTAGTTAATTGGCAGGTCTTAAAATAGGGAAACTGGCCATCAAAATGGGAAAGAGGTGTGGGGATGCATAGAATGGTGCTTTACAAAACTTTATTATATTCTATATATTTGATTTCATAAATCCTCATAAAAAATTACGAGGATTCATTTTCCAAGTGGGGAAACGGAGGGTCATTGAGTGTGAGTTTCTTGTGGAGGCAGAACTGGGTTTCAAGACTAAATCTGACTCCACAGCTCATTGCCTTTCTAATTCCTGTTTTCTGCTGGTCTGTTAGGAAACAATGTAAGATGTTAATCCCCTTCCTTTCTTTGCTATTGATAATCCTGAGCTCTGGTTAATTTAGTTTACCTAAAGTTACAGTAATGGATTCATAAATCTGGAAACATTGGTTAAGACTTGAGGATCCTTAAGAATACTTAGATTTCAAACAGAGATCAAGACCATGGTATTTATTTTTCATGATTAAATGATGAATTGTGGTATCATGGTTGTCCATTAAGGTAATGATATCAAACATTCTGGAACCACTATAACCCAGGAAGGTTGGTGTGGGCCAATTTTGCACTGGATTTATGGTCAGGAAACCAGAATTTATACCCCATCTTTGCTACTAAATTGTTGGGTTACTTTGGGAGACTTACTTGCTCATTTGTTTTGGTCTGAATTTCTCCATCTGAATAATGAGAGGATTCAGTTGTATCATTTATAAGGTAAATTTTAATTATTCTTGGATTTCATCATAACAAATTTATTTATTTTGTGTTAATTTTATTGAGAAAGAAATAGCAATGAGACAGTTTCAAAACAGGTTAGTAGGACAGTTACAATAATTAATACATTGCATATTGTCTTTGTAGTTATTCATAGTACAAGATGCAGAAATGGTATCTTGTCTAAACGCTATTAGTTCAAAACTTTCATTTCATTGAACTAAGAGAAAGTATCTGTATATCTATGCTATTTTGTACATATATATATATATATATATATATATATATATATATATACACTTTCATTACAAAATGGTCCTTCATTTGTATCCCCCTTTCTTGTTTACTTTTGTAAAGGATGGATATTCCATTGCCATTCATATATTGTAAGTGCATGAATTCAGCAAAGTAATCCAATATAGTCCAGTAGTACATAGTAGTAGCTGTTTTGCATAGGACTGGCAATGTCAGAAATTGTTGACTTGAGCCTTTTACAGCTCAGCATACTAATAAGGCTTTACTTTTTATACCTAATTTTTATAGTTTTCCGCTGGATGGTTAAGACCAAGATAAAGCAAGACCTATATAACAAAAAATGTAATTTTTGTATCTGACAAGGGCAGTCAAATCCCCTCAGGATTTACCCTGAAATTCTGTATAGCAGTTTGTAGATTCTTTGTCAGTGTCAGCCAGGTGGATGAGTCACGGCCATCGCTGACCAGTTTTCTCTCTGTGGAAGCCTGAGAGAGTGTTTTCCCTCCATGTGACTCTCCTCAGGCACACTCTATGTCATTGATCAGTTTCCTCTGTGGCCCCGTAATCTCCTTGATCAGAAAATTTGGGACACCTCTGAACATCATACCAAATTTACACTTCAAGAAGTGGAGCATTTGCTTATTCATTGTTGTGTCCCCAGCATCCAGAGCATGGGAATATAGTGCATATTTATTAGGCACATGAATGAATCCACTTTCCTTGTGAATTTAGTAGATTAGGCAACTATTGTCTTGGCTCATCTATTAGGTGATGCCAATTACTCTACAAGGCCACAGGCATCTTTGAGGCTCTGTTAATACGGCCCACATTACATATTCATGACAATACCATTTTTGTGTTCATGGTCAAATATTACTTCCTTTTAAAAATTTTAATTTAAAAATGAAAACCCAGTGTTACATCAGCACCCCTTGAGAGTGGTCAGTACTCTTAATCAATTGTGCTCCCATCGCCCTTTGGGAACACATTCTGTCATAATCTCCATTTGTAAACACACTCTATAAAGGCAACCCAAGAAGTGGATGCCTCTGATGATATCTATCATTTCTTCTGGGGTTCAAAGCCTGGAAGAAGTGAAGATTGATCAAAGGGGTAGCACGATAACTACACTGCTAAGAAAATTCTCATACCATTACTGCTCTGTAGTCTTCTGATAGTATTTAGTATTTTTGGAAAAGTGGAGAAAGGACTAAAAATATTTTACTCATGGCCTAACCAGGAATGGTCATGAACGAGGTAATTGCTAATCTCTTCTCCCTCAAATTATATTTCCAAAGCATAAATATAGCCATATTTCCCTCTGGTTACATTCTTCATTTTCTCTCCATTGTCCTGAGGACAAAATCCAAACTCCTTTGCAAGTCATCTGTGAAAAAGAAAGAGGAAAGAAAATGCTCTTACACACTGCCTGGGAGTGAAAATAGGGAAAGGTCCTGTCATTTCCTGGGAGGGAGTCATTGCTACTCGGATCAGGACATGACTGAGGGTCAGCACTACCTTAGTCATTTATGCACACACATTTCTTGCCTGGTTGTTTATTTACTCATTCACACTGTCATTTCTATTTCCAGTCCATTTATCATCCACACATCATCCATCCATCCATCCATCCATCCGTCCATCCATCCATCCATCCATCCATCCATCCATCCATCCATCCATCCATCCATCCATCCATCCATCCACCCATGCATTATAGATTCACTAATTTTTCTCACTCACGTAGTATTTATTAATTATTTTCTTCTCCTCTCTTCATTTAGGTCTTCCCTGGCTTGTCTTCTTACTCTAATTACTTCTTTAGATTTTCTAAGTGGCTCATTACATAGCAGTTTGGAGTTTGGGGCTGGAATTGGTGACCAGTGAAATCACACAGTCCAAATCTCTCTTCAGTGAGAAGCAACAGTGTCAACGAATGATAGACGAGGAACTAGTTCTGTGATTCAGGAGTGTGGAATTCACAAGTGTTTGTCCAGAAGCTACCTTTTTTTTTCTCTGAACTTAAAGGCATGGATTAGGTTAGTTGGTACCAATTTAGCTTTGCACTGAACACTCTCTGTGATTACAGGTATGCTATATACAAACAGTTCACTAGGAAAAGAATTGGGAAACATTAGGTTGATTCAAAATAAAAGATTTCAAAAAGATACGTGTACTTCTCAGAGATTTTAGTATGGCAATTCATATTATGTTTCTCTAAGAGGAAGATGAAATCCAGCTTTAACATCTTGAAAATGCATCAAATGCATGCGCATTCAGGGCATTGAGGGCCCTTCTACTTGTATAGTCCTCAAATTTTTCAAGAGGCCAGCTGGGCAACAGATTTGGTCCTTCCACATATGAAACTGTTGAATGTAATAAAATACAGTATAGAGATATGTGATATCACTAAGCTTTGTATCATTTTAATATGTTATTTGGCCCACTGAAAAACAGTGATGGCAATGTGAGAGAAAGTGGGATAAGACTTGGTGACAGAGTAGCAGGGTGCCACTAAGTCTTTCTCCCTTCTTTGCACTAACTTTTTAACAGTTGCAAACAATTAATAATATAGACCCATCTACACTTAGAGAGCAAATCACTTAACTACTTGTTCTCCCCGTCTGCCAAATGGACAAGAGCAGGCCCAACAGATTTCGTAGCTCAACGACTGGAGATACTGTGATTTGCCCTCTTTCTGTGCAACAAGAGCATCTCAACCTTGAATGCCTGTGGGAATTAATTGTGTCACGAGGGAACTGAAGCAGTATTTGTTTTGATTATATCACTGTTGATTAGGTAAAGTTCGCCCTGACCCTGACTGAGTGGTGCAGGCACAGGCTTGTAATGTGAGAAATAGATCCAAAGGAGAATGCATTACCAGAGAAGGAGAGCGGGAAGCAGAGCAGGAAGCACTTAAGCTACGGCTTTTTTTTTTTAATTTGGGGCTAGAACAGTTTTTGGAAGGGTAGAACCCACTTTGGTGAGGAAGGGTTGCTGAGCACGGTCTCCACTCTCCATATCATGCAAATCTTTGGCTAATATCATACAAATTATAATAAAACTAATCAATAACTGTCACATGTTGAGTGCTAAGAGCTGTAGGTATTTTTTAAAAGCATACAATCAGTGCATCATGTAATCTTTACAACCAATTAGGGTACAATCATCCCTGCTATGTCATGAAGAAAATAAGGCTCTGAGAAGTTGAAATCTCTGTTACATGGAAATCTCAACTTTATACCTGTCAGATTATGAAGCAGTGATGTTCTGCTAACAATAGTTTAATAAGCATATCTTTGGGAAAAATGCTTTTATTTTTAATGTTTTGTGATTTCTGTGGTATAAATATTTTCATGATGATCAGTTTGGAGCTGTAAGGAAATGTTATTGAAATGAACTTGGAGGAGCTATGTGCAGTTGGTTCTGTGGAGCTGGGAGGAGGTTGTAACTAATTCATGGAGTTGGATAAAGGTACACTGGAATTTGAAGATACAAATAGGTCGAAGCACCATCTCCATTTGTATCCATAACTAGTGCTCCAATTCCTAGAAGGTAAAAGTTGGGATGCTTTTATACTTTTGAAACCTCAAATCCCAGTCCAGTGCCTAGGGTTTAGTAGGTGCTTAGTCAGTGATAGTGGGGGGAATGGGCGAGGGAGAGAGAAATGAAAACTGCCTTTGACTAGAGTGACTGGAACATAACTGATCTATAATGGAAGAAGTTTAACAGAGAGTCAGCAAACCAGCAAACCAAAGACATTTGTTTTCATAATTAAAAATTTATCAGAATGCAGCCATATCCATTTGCTTATGTCTAATTGAGGGCTGTTTTAATCATATAATAGTAGAACTGAGTAGATGTGCTAAAGCTTGCTGGTTCCAAGCCCAAACTATTTACAGTCTGGAACTTTCCAGAAAAAGTTTGTTGACCCTCAGTTTAACAATTCAAACTGGCTCTGCTATTTGCTGAGAAAGCAGTGCCAAGCTGTTTACATTCGGTGAGCTCAGAGAAATCATTCCTAAAATTTATTTGGAACCGCAAACGACCTAGAACAGCAAAGGCAATCTTGGCTAATAAAGACAAGGCAGGAGGCATCACAGTTCCTGACTTGAAATTATACTACAAAGCCACTGTGATAAAATCAACATGGTATTGGCAACGAAATAGACCTGAGGATCAATGGAATAAATCAGAAGATGCAGAAGCATCTAGAAACAAACTCAGCCATCTGATCTTTGACAAAGGGGCCAAACATACTCACTGGAAGAAAGATAGCCTCTTTAACAAATGGTGCTAGAAAACCTGGCTTTCTACATGCCGAAAACTAAAACATGACCCAGCTCTATCACCATGCCCTAAATTAAAGTCAAAATGTATTAAAGATCTAAACACTAAAAAAGAAACACTCAATCTCCTGGAAGAGAAAGTAGGAGGAACTCTTGAAGACATAGGGGTAGGTAAAGAGTTCATGAGCAAACATATATTGGCACTCGAAGCACTTGAAAGAACAACTGGGATAAACTCTTCTTGAGGAGCTTCTGCACATCAAAAGAAATTGTCAACAGAGTGAAAAGACAGCTCACACATTTTGAAAAAATCCTAACTAATAAGCAATCAGACAAAGGTCTGCTGTCTAGAATATATAAAGAACTAAGATATAACAGGCCCTCAAATTTAAAGACCCAATTCAGAATGCGCATCTGAGATGAATATACACTTCTCAGAGGACGAAATTAAAGAAGTGAATAAATATATGAAAAAATGCTCCACATTGCTAGTCATCCATGAAATGCAAATTAAAACAACACTGAGATACCATCTCACTTCAGAAAGAATGGCTATCATAAGAAAATCAACCAATAACAAATGTTGGAGAGGTTGTGGGGAAAAGGGACCACTTCTCCACTGCTGGTGGGAATGTAGACTGGTACCACCATTGTGGAGGTCAGTGTGGAGACTCCTCAAAAGAGTAGGACTAGAAATCCCATTCAAGCTGGCTATCCCCCTACTGGGAGTTTTCCTAGAGGAACTGAAAACATTGTATCATAGTCATATATGTGTACCTATGTTTATAGCAGCACAATTTGTGATAGCAAAATCTTGGAAACAACTAAGATGTCCATCACTTGAGGAATGGTTAAAAAAGGTGGTATTTCTATATAATGGAGTATTACTCAGCTATTAAGAATGATAAGCTTGAAGCATTTATATTGAACTGGATGTCACTTGAACATTTACTTATAAGAGAAATATACCAGACACACATGTGTAAATATCTTATAGTCTGCCTAGTATAAGAAGTGAAAAGAAATACAAATGGAAATGTACAACAACAACTAAAAACAATTGAGTCAGATAAGGCAAAGTGAATGGCATATGCTGCAAGATACTAATCAGATTTTCTTCTGGATTGTAAAAACCTAATTTCACAGATCAAAATTTGAGAAATAGAAGAGCCACAAGGTCAGCCAACATTTTGGCCCTAGCCTTTCAAGGTCAGCGAAGACTCAGGACATAGGAGAACCTGTACTGCAACATCATGAAACTCAGTTGAGCTCCCAAATTTCTGAATAAGGAGATTATGGAGCCACAGAGGAAAGAGATCGAAGTTCTATGGTGTGCCTGGGGAGAGTCACATGGATGGAAAACTTTCTGTCAGGCTCTCACAGAGAGAAAACTGGTCAAGCATTGGCCATGACTCATCCACATGGATGACACAGACAAAGGATCTACAGAATAAGGTACAGGACTACAAGATAAACCCTGAGGGGACTTCACTGACCTCATAAGTAACAAAAAGTACATGTGTTGGTATATAGGTCTTGCTCTGTCTGGGTCTTAACCATCCAGCAGAAAAGTATAAAAATGAAGTATACACCATGGGGCCATAATAATAAGTTGAGCTGTAAGTTTCTATGGTCGACAACTTCGGATAACTCACTATTGTTGTGGAAGGCTGGATTGTGCTAGGTTGTTTCATTGATTTCAGGCACCTAGATTGGTTGAATGACAGTGGAGTGCCCATCTTTGACAGGAGTAGACAAGGAAAGGTGTATAGAAAGGAAGAATCATGACATATGTGTATGGACAGTACAGTTGGGATAGATACACCGTGCTTCTGCATAGTTGTATGAGAGGCAAGATTTGCACTGGTGGTGGTTGGACAGGATGTTATGTCAGCTTCTAGTCCTGTGGACAATCACTGGGAAGATGACAAGGTAGAAAGTATTAATTATTGAATCTTTGATGTACTTCAGGTATAAAAAATAAGATAGGTAAACAGCTACACTCTCTTAATTTACTGATATGCTATGATAGTGTCTATAAGTATAATATCATGTATGCACCTTTTATGATACCAAAATATTATGAAGACAGTTTGCAGTGAATTAATTTATCAGATCCATCTTTTCAAGGTATCTTAAAACTGTATCATTGATATTTGTACTTCAATAAAATAAAAATAAAAACAAATAAAAAATAAAAAAAATAATAATGATGCTGTGGCATGTACAGGTCCCCATCGTGAATGTAATAATTATGTTTGACAAACACAGACTAATAAAAGGATATTAAGGCCAGCCTGAACTGCATAGTAAGACCCTGTCTAAAAAAGACCAAAAAAATAAATAAATAAATAAAAGGATGTATTATATACATAAACTAATTCTCCATGATGAATATAATTGTTATGTACTGCAAATGTGCTCCAAAATTAGAAATAAAAATAGTGCTGTGTTTTGAAAGCAAAAACAAGAAAAAGAAATAAATTCTCTGAGCTCAGTTTTGCTAACTGTAAGTGGGGAAAATCCAATAATCGTACTGCAGATCAAATGATTCACTATTACATGCATATTTAGATGTAGATTTTAGATAAATAGTCCTGAAATGCACAATATAATTATACATGCTCCACAAATTTTATAATTTACCTTTTCTATTGTTGGTGGATCTACTTTCTCTACTGCAGATGAAGTAACTTTGGTACAGAGTGACACAAAATCTTCTGCCTTTTCTCCTAGGAAAATTGATGTTGATTAAAGGAGCATCATTGTACCCACCTTAATCCCTGAGGATTAAGCTGAGCTCATGATGCAGAGCAAGAGATCAATGTAGTCCTGTTTAAATTTTGAGAACATAGAAAAATGATATATTGGAGTCACTTTGGGTTTTTCTGTGACCTCCACAGGTAGATGTTTTGTGTACCTATGTGACGTGAAGGAACTGAAAGGCTCAAGCCTCTCTGTCCTTTGAAGATCTATCATGCTAAAAATGTAAGAAATTCCTCTTTGTAGGTATGATCTTACAGTTCATGGGTATAATTTTTTTTTTTGACAGAGCCAGGGATTGAACTCAGGCCCTTGTGCTTATCAGGGAAGTGCTTATTCCAGTGAGCTATCTCCCCTGCCCTGGTATGAATGGTCTTGAATAGTGATCTGTGGAACATGGTCCATTGGGCTTGTGTCATTCAAGAAGGAGGAGAATCTTCAGGGTGATTCTCTGAGTCTGCTACACAGTATGTGAGCAGAATAGAGTGTAAATGTCCTGCACTCCTGTGATGAGGCCTCTGAGAAGCAATAGAATTTTGCTGGACTTTGCTACTCTTTTCCTCTGAACCCAGAAGTGGCCCTAGAATCCTCTTTGCCACAATATTTCAAGTGTCCATGACTACTAACTTACGGATAAAAGAGAATAAACACTTTTGTCTTAGCTACCTACGACTTAGAACAGAGCAATAGCCTGAAACTTGGGATGGCCACATTGGCAGGGTACTCTTTAGGTTAGATCACCAACATTGGTGAGTCCCCTGAATTAAAGATTTAAGTGTTGAAGAATCAGAAATCAAATGAAGAGTGGAGAACTTGGAAGAACTTTCTGTTAAGGAATTATTTCAGTTGTGTATTTGCTATTACTCAGGAATGTAATGACCAGAAAGTATGCTTTGTAATCTGAACAAAGATTTCTAATAGAATCTTCTGAATCTTTGTGCTAGAATCTTCTGCACCACAAAACAGGGCTACGCAACTGTACAATATGTACATAGAATACTTATTCACTAGGTCTAGCCTGAGACTCAGGATACATTTCCAGTAAGTTCTCAGTGATGGCAGTGCTGCTGTTGCTTGGTCCAAGTCTAGAGAAGCAAGTCTGAAAAGAATCCTAAGCCAGTCTTGAATGAAAGCACCAATAAAAGGCTTCTTAGGAAATTCAGAACTAGAGAGCTTCTGAGAGGATCTCTTCAGACAAAGCAACAGACTAAAGTTTAAAGAGTCTGATTATTCGTGTGGTATTTAAGCTTACCTGCAGTAAGATCTTTAACCCATTAAAAACCCTGTTTGTATTGACCTATAGGTAGACTCAAGGGTCTCACATTTTTCCCTTTGCCATGCTTCATGCTGGGGTGGGAGGTCTGCCGTGTGAACCTTCTGTGATGACTGATTATGTTACATAGAGGTCCTGGGAAATCATCACATAGCACCAAAGTATGTAAGTTATTCTCTGTGTAGGGCTTTTCAGTAATAGGCTCTCTCTCTTCTGGGACTACATTCAGCTTACTCTCTATAAATTACTTGGTAGGTACTCCAAAGTCTGAGGAAGATGCCCGAGGCTCAGTTGTGGCAGGAGCAGCACCAGCCCTAGTTGATGCGAGTCACTGCAGACGTCATTTATTGTGAAACTCTGTCCTCTTGTACACTTGTAATTTTCTTTTGATTAATCAATAACCCTGTGCTATTCGCATCTTATACCCTGCCAGAAAATCCTATTACCATCTTAATTTATGGAGAATTTGATTAAAATAAAAGAATAGATGGAGTTGTCCTGCCCTTTCCTAATAGCAAAACTTACGTCATTTTTGGAAGTAAGTCAATATCACATAACAAAATTCCAAATAAAACAAAAACTGTTAATGTACTTTCTTATGAAGAATGGCCCACTTAGAGCCAGTATCTTTTCAAATATTTTCATTGGTCACCAAGGCACAGGGACACTTGGGACAGAATCCCACATTTTCTTGATGGTTGTCTGTTCTTTAAGTTGCTGCCCGCTGATTCATGGGATGTGTATTTCATTCTCTTTACTGTATTCCTGTCATAAAACAGCTGTTGATGTTAAGTTAAATTCTAGTAGTGGTTGAGACAATTCCAGAAATTTCACAACTTTAGAGAAATTTCCAGTCTAATTTTCTACTTTCCTCCCTCTTTACACTGTTGTCTTTCTCCCACACCCCGAACCACTCCAATAAGGGCCCATGTTTATCTATTTGAATATGTGATTTTATATACACTTGAATTTGGTCACTTCCTCCTGGAAGAGGCCACTACTAAGTGGACTGTGGCATCCCGTGTGGCACCACATCCACCAGCTGCTCTTCTGAGGAGACTGTTCTCGCCTTTGCACCAGCACCCACGGGCATCCCTCATTACTGATGCTTGTGGAGCTCATATGTTAGCTGCTCAGTCTCTGAACTTTCCCAAAAATGCTATCAGAAAACTGAAGAGCATTAATGGTATGAGAATTTTCTTAGCAGTATAGTTATTGTGCTACCCCTTTTATCAATCTTCACTTCTTCCTGGCTTTGAAGATTCCCAGGCAGTCTTTCCTATCCTGGCTCAGGAAAAATACAGCAAAAGAAAATGAATAATTTTTTACTTTCTAAAACTTGGTTGACATTAAGACAGAGAGTGATTAAGGTCTATCAACAGCATCATTTCCCAATGATGCACTTTTTCCAGAGGTAGTTTTCTTTCTTTTTCCTTTTCTTCTTTTTTTTTTTTTTAGCTACCTGACTACCTTTCTTTATATTAGTTCTTTGTTCTGGAAACTTTGGTTTACTAATTAGATTGCATACTTGAGCTTTCTCATTAAAGCCTCAGTTGGCTACTGGCTTAGTCTTATATTCTAAAGAGACTCCAGTAAGTTAGCTACACCATATTTCCACAGAACAACATTAGAACACATTCTTAAAACATGACCGTGCTCTGCAATGAAAAAGGACTGTATTTCTTTCTCTACTATCCCAGGGATAAAAAAAGAGTATTCTTAAAATTTCAGGAAGGAAGAGTAAAGAAATTTAAGTAAATTGTCTTGTATGCTATGGTGTTCCTTAGAGGTTTGGAAAGATTTCATACTAAGGAAGAAGACCCTGAAAATATATTCTGAGCCTTATATCCTACCCTTAAACATATACAATAAAATTCAAAGGGAGGGGAAAGATGACAGTCACAAAGGAAAAGGAGGAAAAGCATTCAGCAGCTATTGTATGTGCCAGTCTAAGAATTTATAGCTCAGACAATGTAGACAAGTAACGTCTACATTTTACAGACAAAGAAAGTGAGGATTCATTGGCTTATTGGAGGTCAAACACCAGTACAGAGCAAGGCAGGATTTTAACATAAATCAGTGAACTCCAGGACTCTTTGGAAAGGATTAAAATAGTCATATACACTGAAGTGCACTAAGTGGGAGCTTGGAACTTCCTTTATTCTCCTGTAAAGGGTACATTATGACAGAAGAAGGGTTTTGTTTTTAAGAAACTGACTGAAAGAAGCACAAATCTTTAAGAGAGCCAGACAGAACAAAATTTGGCACTTCTCACCAGGACAGAATGACATAATGCTTTAGAGCCACAGACTCAGGATGGGAGCTCAAGTCTTATCTTGAGCTGGGCAAATCATTCAATTTCTCTCATCTTTTGTCTTCTCATCTGGAAAGTGAGGATGATAATCTGTCTTTCCTATGTGGTATTTGCTGTGAGCTTGAAATGAATAGAACATATTTGGTTCCCATCCTTGGCAATGGTCAACCCATCCTTGTGTGGGCTGTGGTCAAAATACCACTGTCACCTGGCTCTGCCTATGCCTGGGGAGCAGAAGAGAGCATTGTTTCTTGCACAACTGTCTTGTAAGCTTTAGGGCTGAGATATGTCTGCTGCTTTCCTTTCTCTTCAGGGACTCATAATAACTCAGTAAGCAAACCTTTTGCATAACTTTTAACTTGTTCAGCTTAGCCTACCTCCTGGGAGGAAACTCCCCATATGTGAGCAGACTCTTCCACTGTCTCCAATGCTGCAGAGCATATTGGACATCTGTATTTAGCATCAGGGCGCATTTACCAGTTATGCCCCACCCTTCAGAAAAGCTGCTCCTTGCTGCTTGGCATTAATGGGGAAAGTCTTAAAATTGCCTCAGGGGTATTCACTGGCTTGCCTTTCTCGAATTCATTTTTCTCCTTCCTCCTCAAGGACACTTGATTGTCCTTTAATTTCACATGATTCCACAGAAACTGCTTGTATTTTGGGTTTAGGATTTGGCTCAGAATGTTGATGCAAAAACTTGTTCACTTTCTTACCAGACTCAGATGAATAAATATAGGGGTCTGGGAATTGTAGAGAGCCAGCTTGAAGCCACAGTGAAGGTTGGTCTCTTGTCACAATCGCCTCTGGAGTAGGCAGAAGGGAGAAACTTGGAGTAAGCTGGTTCTTGCTCATGTCACTGACCTGACAGAGTTTCCTTGAACAGGGCATCAGCTGTTAATTTTTCCAATATGGAGTAAAACATGCATATTTCATGTTAAATCTTGTAACTGGAAAACCCCCAAGTGGCATCAGCGGAGGTGAGCAGCCTGTGCTGCTGGGCCAGGTCTGCAAGATTTATAACCTCTGACATGTCACTCATTTTCCCTGAGTCTTAATTTCAAAGTCTGCAAATGAGAGATTAAGTGAGATTATGGAGGGACATGACTTATAAACTATAAAATAAAATATACTGCATTTAATTATAAGAGTAAGACCTTATTATGATAATTAGCATTGTATGTGGACATCACAATGGATGATCTGGTGTTCCTGTCATACCACAGCTATGGGCTGGCAGCTGGGCTTGGCCCTAAGGGACAGGCATGCTTTTTGGGACTTGTATTCCATCCTCACAGGTTTTGGTTCAAGATGAGGACCAGTAGATTTTATAGAGCACTTGCCTAATGATTTTCCAGATCATTGCAAGCAGTTTTAATTTTGGGTAACAATAAATACAATAATCATGAAGGTTTTAAAGCGTAGCTCCACTTACCAGAAGGTTGAGGAGATACAGTGAAGACAATGGTGATGCTATGAAATGTCAAAACAATTCAGCCAAAGAAAATCAAATAACTTTAACACAAAAGCCGAAGAGAGGGATGTGTGATCATTTTGTATCACTCTCTAAAAAGACGATTTTCTTGGTCTGTGAAGTTAAAAGGGGAAAATTCTGTTTATTGAGCATTCATTGTGGTCTGCCACCTTTCCATTGAGCAATGAATCTGTTACGCCATGGTAGAGAGCTGTCTCTAAACCCCAGACAATGAAGCAGAGAACGAACTGCCAAGTGGAGCTGTTTCACTAGCACGACTGCGATACCTTTCACCATCAACTGAAGCAAAGAAAGAGCACAGGACTCATAAACCCTGATTATAGTCACTTCTTGGAGCCTTACATTTTTTTGAAGTGGGTACTGGGAACCAAACTCAGGACCTTGCACTTGCCAGGCAGAAGTTTGTGACACTGAGCTATATCCACAGCCCTGAGCCTCACAGTTTTGTGAAATAAAGATAATAAAACCGTTACTACCCTCCTCACAGACTCCATATAGGATTAGGATGAAATGAGTCCACATATATTAAACACAGATGGACTACGAGACCCCTCTTAAGTTAATTTTGATTTTAATGGCTATGTCTCAGTTTCTGATTCTGAGATGCCTCATCCAAAATTAATTTTTGTTTCTTCTGTTCTCAAAAATGCAGAGAAAAATGTCATCCTAGCAAGAACAGAAATAAAGTAGGAATGATGATCAGAGAGATGGTGGAGGTGCTGAGCAGGGTGAGAAGACCAGGCTGGCCGGGCATTTCAGGGTAGTGCTATATGGCTCCTGCATGGTTGCTCAAAAGGTGGAAGCATCTGTCTTCTGTTCCATGACCTAGATTGTTAAGCAGTGTCACCTTATTCAGGGGAGAGCTTTCTGGAACGGCTACAAGTCATATCTCAGAAAGAATGGCTGAAGGAAGTGATTATGGCTATGTGAGAGAGAGAGAGAGAGAGAGAGAGAGAGAGAGAGAGAGAGGGAGAGAGGGAATAAGAGAGACAGAGAGAGACAGAGAGATACACAAAGAAACACAAACACACACACACACAGATAGAGAGAGAGAGAGAGAATAAGAGAGACAGAGACAGAGAGATACACAAAGACACACACACACACACACACACACAGATAGAGATAGATAGATAGATAGATAGAGAGATAGAGAGAGAGAGCAAGAGAGGTTCCATAAGAAAAGACTTTTTAAAAACATGTTTTGAAAATGCGATGGTTGTGTTGTGAGGCAGTGAGCATTTTATCAGAGGACGAGGTACTGCCTTGCCCCCTGGAAAGGATACTGTGATGGAGATCAAGTGAGGTAGTGCCTACCAAGGCAGTATGTTATTATGATATCTTAGACTTCAGTATGCCTGGCAGTAGGTAAATGCAACAACCAGTTTACACAGGTATAATTGGGCTAACTGAATGCAGAGATCTGCAATCTCCAAACCATTTCTTTTTTTTTTAGGATTTTGTCTGGTCCATTTTCTGCTGCTATAACTTGATATCACAGGCTGGATAAGTTGCAAGCACAGAAGAAAACTTAGCTCATGGCTCTGAAGGCTGGGACATCCCACATGAGAGGCTGCCCCTAGGCAGGGTCTTCTTGCATCATCATCCCAAGGAGACAGAGCAAGTGAATGCGCCTGAAATGGAGAGGGGAGGCAGCAATGAAACATGGAAAACTCCCTTCACCTAAAGACGGCTAACCTCACCCCCATAGTAGCATTTACTCATTCATGATGGCGTGGCCTACCATTAGGATGATTAATACAAAAGTTACATTTCTTGTTATATAGTTCTTGCTTTATCTTGGTCTTAACCATCCAGCGGAGAAGTATAAAATTGAAGTATGAAAAGTAAAGCCATACTAATATGCTGAGTTTGGGGCTGGAGAGATAGCTCAGTAGAATAAACACTTCTCTGGCAAACACAAGGGCCTGAGTTCAATCCCCGGTTCCACAGGAAAAAAAAAAAAAAGCTGAGCTGTAAAAGGCCCAGGTCAACAACTTCTGACATTGCCACTCCTAAGGGAAACCCACTACTATTATGGACTACTGGACTATATTGAAATATTTTGCTGAATTCACACACCTACAATATTTGAATAATAATGGAATTCCCTTCTCTGACAAAACTAAACAAAAAAATAGGACGGTTATTAAGATTCAACTTGAGATCCCTTTTCTGCCTTTTGGCTAAACTCAAGTGAAGATTCAATTTGAGTTTTGGGGGGATAGTATATCATGTGGGCCTGGTGCCCAGGTATCCAACCCCAACTTCACACACTTCTTCAAGGGTGCAACACCCCAGACACTGAGCCCTGCCTTGGCTCCAGTTTCCTGTGACTCAAAGTGAACTGGTCATCTTTGCCCAGGGAACATTCTGGTCCTTCTCTATTGGGATCTGTTTGTCTCTCAGTTTGATGGGTGCTGGCAGGCTGGGGTCTGGTCCTGCCTTGGGGTTTCATGGGGTGTAGTCAGTTTATTCCGATTTGCTCTCATCTTGGTTTCTGGGTGCTTCTTTCTTCCCGTTTCTGACCCTCTTCTCAGATCTACTCAGCAGCCATAGGGCTGTCGAGGGACCTCACCAGGTTCCCCACTGTCCTGCCTGTCCTCTCTCCTCCACTGCAGTGGAAACTCATCCTTTCCATTGTGTTTCTGACTCTCGCATCTTTTCCCCTCCAGCTGAAGCTTGTCCCTGAACTCTCTTGAGCCTTTCACTGCTGTGCTGCAGGTTCCTCTAACTAACATGCCGTGTTTAGAGGTAGCAGCTCCTCAAGCTGATCATCTTTTTGCTCGCTCAGCAGTAGGAGGCACTGCCATCCACTCAGATGTGCAGCCTAACCCCAATAGTAGTTCTGAGGCCCTGTGTCTCCTGTGTCTTCTACTATGGCCAGTTGGCTGCTTATGTCGTCCTCTTATTTTTTTTTTTAATATGTATTTATTTATTTATTTGGTACAGGATCTTGCTACACAGCTAGGACTCATTGTGATACTTCTATCCCAGTCTCCCTAACACTGGGATTATAGGCATGTGCCACCAGGCTGAGTTTTGGGGCTGGCATGATATGTGGAACCTAAGATCAAACCCAGGTCCTTGTGCTTGCTAGGCAGGCACTTAGATCACCAAGCCTTAGACCCTGGCCTGTCTGTTATCCCCTTAACTCAACATCATCCATCATTTCCCTTAAAGCTCTGAATTTTTAGAGACCCAAGGTAATATGGACATTCCTTCTGGCCCTAGATCATGCTTCTATCAAAGCTGCTGTGTGTTTATCTCTTTTATACTGTGCATTCCTACTTAACATTGCTTTGAAAAAATGCTCTGATCTATATAAAAGGTGACCAGGAAAAGCACTTTTTTGTGGGCCTTCCAGCTTTTTCTTTTATCCTTCTCCCAAGCATATCAGACTTTTTCTAAAGTGAGAATCAAGTTGTGTTATATTCAGGCTTAAAACATTTCCTGAAGTCCCTGTTGCTGCAGGAGAGAAGTCAGCTTCCAACTCTCTATTGTTGTGGAATGCTGGACTGTGTTGGATTGTGTCATCGAATTCAGGCACCTAAATTAGTTGAATGACAATGGAGTGCCCATCTTTGACAGGTGTAGACAAAGGAAGGGGTATAGAAAGGAAGAATCATGATGTGTGTGTATGGGCAGTACAGTTGGGATAGATAACGCTGTGCTTCTACATAATCCTATGAGAGGCAAGATTTGCACTAATGGTGGTTGGACAGGATATTATGTCAGCTTCTAGTACTATGGACAACCACTAGGAAAATAGTGGTAGGAAGTATTAATTATTGAATCTTTGATGTAATTCAGGTATAAAAAATAAGATACATAAATAGCTACACTCTCTTAATTTACTGATAAGAAACATCTGCTATCATAATGTCCATAAGTATAATATCATGCATGCACCTTGTACAATACCAAAACATTATGAAAACAGTTTGCAATGTATTAATTTATCGAATCTGTCTTGTTAAGGTGTCTTAAAACTGTCTCATTGATATTTGTACTTCAATAATAAAAAAAAGGAGTCAGCTTCCATGCTAGGACTTCTGAGGTCTAATCTGTGTGACCTCCACTTTCCTCTGATAGCCCTCACTTCTCTCCTGGTCAGGTATCTTCAGCTTGCCCTGCACATATGGACTGTATCAAGGTGTTTGAGCTCATAGCCTGCTCTGCTGAGATTTTTTCTCCCAGTTGCTAACCATCTGGAAATTTTGTCTTGTAAGCCCTGACTTAAGAATCATTTATCTGAAGTTTTTACGTTGCACAAATGGAATGGCTTCTCCTGTGCGTTGTGTCCATTCTCTAGCCTTGGTCCTCGTGCACCTGTAGCAGGAAGTGTTGTAGGGCTTGTGTGTCTTTCTCCCTTATTCCACCATGAGCAGGAAGTACTGCTTGGCTGTCTCGGTTGTGTTTGTTTGCCCGGTAACCAGCACTGGGTTGGCCTGTTACAGGTGCTCAGAAAATGCCAGCTGAAAAAAGTTAGAATTTAGGGCTTCTTAGACATCAAAATTGAAGCTGTGCACGTGGACTAGTGCTAAGACCCTTTGAGAAATGCTGTGGAAGGCAGTTTCTCTCTCTCTCTCTCTATATATATATATAATATAAATATATATATAAAATATATATATATATATATATATATATATATATATAAACTTGGAAATAGGATACATGGTAAATAGCAGGCTTAATGAGTTTACAAGTGTGTCTGTTTCCATGAACCCAATATTAGCAGATCAACATCTGTTTAGTCTCTCTGGATTTGAGCTGTGGATAACGTTCTTGTACTACAAACAGTAATGATGAAAATATTAGTTGTACCTATGCCTATAAATGAATTCTACCCCCATTATCTTGCTTGGTATCAATATTTCTCTGAGCCAGGCAATGTGGCACATTCCTGTAATCCCAACTCTCAGGAGGCTGAGGCAGAAGGACTATAGAGAGTTCAAGACCAGGCTGGGCTACAAAGTAATATAACAGCCACACTGAACTTCATAGTGAGACCCTAACTCAAAAAGACAAAAAGAAAGAAGAAAGAAAAAAAAATCCTCTAAGTGATACAGGACAAACATTACTTGCATTTTATAGATAAATGAGACCAAATTGCTCAGACATCATATAATGTACATAAAGCAAAAGACAGCTGGTAGCTAGTAGAGCTAGATATTTAAGGCTTCTTCTATAAATGCCAGTTAATTATTCATATATATTTGAGAGCCTCACTGCCACTGAAGGACCAGACTCCTATGTCCTTGAACATGATAGAGAAATAAGTCAATGAGGTTAGAAAACAGATCTTTGTTGCCTCACCTGTATGACCGTCGGCCATGTAGGGAATGGGGATTTCCATTATTTTCCCTAGTCTTCCCCCATTGCCTGCCCTGAAGCTTTCCTGTCAGGGTGCCAAGACTTTGCAGTGGTCACTGCAATTTGTTGACAAATAACAAAGATGCTCCTTGTCTTGCTGTTAATTTTACATCCTCTGCCTTTGCCAAGAACCTGACAAGGCAGGAAGAGCTTTGTTGTGGTCTGTGACTCACCAGGCTCACTCTTGGGCCCCTCCCTGGGTGCAGACTGTTGCAGGCTGCCAATTGCACAATTTCAGAACCTCTCTGGGTAAATCGGCAGAGGAGGAAAAGAAAACCTCAGCAGATCAAGCACTCAGCCACTGCTACATGAAGCAAAAGACCTCATACAATAGAAGAGCTATAGTAATTCCATCTGCAAATTACTTCTGTCATCATCCAGAGACTCACTGACCACATTCACTCCTGGAGAAGTCTGTTTTCCAAGTTAGTTTCATCCACAGGCTCTTGAATGCTTTGTGAAGTAAGGAAGATAAATGAGAAAATGGGTACTCTTCACTTATGCTGCAGTGGCTCATGTCAGGTGTCACTGCTATGGCCTGATCAGGGATGGATGACCCTGGGTGCTTGAGACTTGGTCTGTCTCGTAGGTACTTGGTGTTTTGTTATGTTTTGAGACACAGCCTCACTGTATAGTTCAGGCTGGCCTTGAATTTGCTTACAAGGACCAGGCTGGGTTTGAACTCACAGTGATCCTCCCATCTCAGCCTCCTTCCTGAATACCAGGGCTACAGGCATGCACCATCACATCCCTCTTCCCATTGGTGCTTAGGAGCATCATTTTTCTAGGGGGAGAACTGCGACTTCATAAACACAGCAAAATATCGTGTGCTCACTAATAATCCAGCAGGAAATGAACCATTCAACCTCCCTGTATATATTTTTGATAAATCACAAATGGTTATATTTACAAGTAGAGTCTATTTCAATCACTTATTGATTGTCACTCTGTCTTCCAAATGCCCCCAATGAAGTCTTTACCTGGAGAACTAATAGGAATTTGTGTGTGGTCTTCTCAGCATCTTCATGGACAGTCATGTGCTCCATGAATTCATTCATTGGCCTTTAGAGAGCCTGGCCCTATGTCATGCTCTGTGTAAATGTCTGGGGTCCAGAATGATGGGTTTGATTCATTCCCTTTTCTCCAGAAGCTACTAGAGTGGTAAAGAGAGCTTTAGGGGTTCACTGCATAGCACAATGGGCTGAGTGCAGAATTTGAAATATCCACAGAGCACTTTGAGAGGTCAGTTCCTAGTTTAGGGGATCTGTGAGAGCTTAGAGCAGGCCGAGCTCAAGCAGGACTGCCTTTGGGTCTGTACACACAGGGCCCAGGGTCTTGCATGTTAGGGGGCCCTGCTCGGCCGTCTTTGGCCAGACTCTCCATGTGGAGAAGCCGATGAGTCCCTGAGAAGGAGCTGTTCACACTGTGTGTCTGCTCCTCCACCTGCCTACGCCATGCCTCAGATAGTCTGAACTTGAATTTTCTGTCCAAACAACTCACAGCCTGATTCTAGGTCCTGTGTGGACCCCTATCCTGAGTCCTTGGCTGGACATATCATTGTGTGACCTTTAGGCATGAAGAAGGGTCAGGAGTAGGTGTTTGGGAGACCCAGATGGTGTAAGGACATGAGGTGACCACTTACCTGCACTAGATGCCCCTTACACTACAAGACAGGGCTGGCACATGGAAGGGAAGGGGCTCAGCTGGGGTTGGAGCACAGGTTGATTTCCTTGTGTCTCCTTGTTTTAGTGCAGACTGCCAATGTGTCTTAAAAGTCTAAAGTTGAATGTGACCTTCTAGATGGTTGAGGTATATTTTTGAGATAGGGTATTTAATTTAACCAGTGGCTTGCTTGCCTTAAAACTTCATTAGGTGAGATTTTGGCTATTTGGGTCTCTGCTACCTTGTCTTGGCCATCCTATATTAGGACAGAGTGTGTCATCTCCAAGCTATGCACTGATTTAGGGTTTTCTTTTTGATGGGGTGCTACCCCCAAAGCGGTCCACTTACTCGGAGCACAGCAAGTGACCAATCATAACAATAGTGCTGGAGGAGCAGTGTCAGCATGGTGAAAATCACAGTAATGTGTTTGAAGAAATGTCTACCCAAGCCTTGGAGAAGAGAAACCCGTTCCATGACAGTGGTGGGACATAGGCTAGCAAAGCCTGATGGAGAATGGTTTGGACTTAAGTATTGAAAGAGAAGTATGTATATGAGTCTAAAAAGCAGAAACCTAATGAAGTACGACAACACGAAACTTGGGAAAAATAGTTGAGTACATAGAGGGAGAGACAGTGACCAGGGAGAGGAAGGCAGGGACTGGATCATACCGGACAGACTCAGGAGAGTCTGTAGGCTCATACTGTAGGCCAGGATGACTTCTCAGGGGTACTCAGCAAGGGAGTGGGGTAGTGACTACTCTTAGAAAGATATTCTTGGAAACTGGGTAGAGAACAGAAAGGAACATCTAAGCTTTGGTCCCAGGTTTTCTCCTCAGTCTGCTCTTGTAGCTATTCATTAGAATCATTTGGGGGACCCTTGTAAAACATTGATGCCAAGCCCTGAACTCACACTGTCCAAACTCTCTGGAGCTTGAGCAATCTATAATTTTAGACACATCCCAAGTATTGATGCTGCATCCTGAGGGCTGAGGGTCAGTATAAATGGTTTTTACTCACCATCACACAGGGTAGTGTGAGCTCGTTGTATTCAGGAGCTGGACACTGACTACTGGCTTGAGTGCTGCCTGGAATGTTCTCAAGGATTCTCCCTTTCATAGTGGCTTCCTGTCTCCTACTTGCAAAGGTCTGCCTGGGCTTCAGGAAGTGAAAATTGCCTCCTCTATCCTTCAAAGATTTTTTAATGTAACCGTTTCATGCCCACCCACAAATAGATTCTCATAAAACTGGTTGCCTCGGGCTGGGGAGACAGCTCAGTAGAATAGGTGCTTCCCTGGCAAGCTCAAGGGCCTGAGTTCAATCCCCGGTTCCACCAAAAACAACAACAAAAACCTGGTTGCCTCATCCATCACTCAAGGGAGTGCCTTTTCTTTGTGCTTCATGCCAAAGCCCATGTGAATACCATGGTGGCAAATTCCCTGCCCCCTACCTGTGGATGGGGTGAGGAATGCATGGAGTTGTCTGCATGGAAGTATTCCAATTGTGCCTGAATCGAGCTGGAACTCATGTGAGAGGCTATGTGTTCCTGTTTGACCTGCAGCCAGAGTTTCGCGATGAGGACTTTCCCCTCCGATGCTCCCTTACAGGCTGTTCTCTGTAGAATACACAGGAGCTCTAGGTAGGGCAAGAAGGCTATCTCAGGGGAACTTTCCACTGTGTCCCATAGTTTAGGTCAGACAAGCTCTGCAAAGGGAAGGCAAAGGGCTGGAGCTCAGCAGGCAGTGAAAGGAACACGATCTAGCAAGTTGAAAACTCTACATGTACTGGGAAGGTGATAATTTGTAAGAGGAATGAATGGGTGGAAAACGTATTCAGAGAGCAGGGTAGACTCATCAGTGTATAGCGCTCATGTGTATTTTCATTGCTGTCAACAAGTGAAAGATCAGAACAGCCTCCCCGGGTAGTGGGGCCCAGAGGGCTCTGCAACCAGAGGGGTCTGGGTTCAACCATGGCTCTATCCAGGTAATAGAGGAGTCTCTTTCCATGGTAAGATTCTCCAGCTCTCTACACAGACATTCAGGGTACTCTGTTAGCCTGTTTCTCTCATTCATTTGTGCCTGACCCTACTTCCACCCAAAAGGCCCTGACAAGTGTTTGTGTTTACTTATACCAAGTGTCTCCACTTCCTTGAATCTTTTCTATGCTCGATTGAGAATTTATTTGAATATGGGAATTAGTTAGTACTGTGTTTTCATTTTATTTCAAAATATATAGGGGTTTTTTGTTTCGTTTTGGTGGGACTGGGGATTGAACTCAGGACTTTGCACTTGCCAGGCAAGCACTTATCCTACTGAACTATCTCCCCAGTCCTAAAACATAGGTTTTTATGACTGTAAAACAATGAGTATTAAACAAAAACAACTTAATATCAACATGAAATGTATAAAGAATATCACTCACAAAACCCATCAACAGATAACTCACCTATTTATATTTCTTTCTGGTCATTTTTAATGCATATATAAATATATTCTAAATCTAAGCCATGACTTATGTAAAATCTTATATTTTAAATGCATCAGGCCATTTTCCCACTGGTATTTATCTATCTATTTATTTATTGTGCATTTAGTACAAGGTCTACAAGGTCTCACTACACAGGTGGGACTTGTAGTGATCCTCCTGTTTTAAGCCTCCCCAGTGCTGGGATTATAGGTGACGTCACCACGTCCAGTGTCAGTCACTGTCTCAGCACACCCCAAGGGCGGGGCCGGCACTGCTCACTGGGGATTGATTCCAGGCACCTACGTTTGCCGGATTAGGTAATTTAATCCCCTGAGCTATGTGGCCAGCCCTCCGCTGGTTATTTTTGAAATGACTAAAATATGTGAATTTACATTAGTAGTGCTTGTGAGCTCTGGAAGACAAAAGTCACAGCTGGTGATGGTCAGGATATCTCTTTCCCTACGAATAATTGGGCTTGTGTGTACACGTAGCATTTGCACACGGGGAAATTTTGAATACTATAAGAAACATATAAAATAGTAAATCTCTCTTTCTGTTTCACTCACCCAGACTCCAAGCTCTGTAATTAACTACTATTTATAGCTTTTTAGTATCCTATATTTAGTATGTAGTGTGATATCCATAGTTGCATGTCTCTTTACTTTTCACAAATGAGGTCAGACTCTTTACACCACACTTTGTTTTTCCACCAAACATCTCAGAGGTATTTCCACATATGCGTATAGATACACTCTAGACTTCTAGATGCCTACGTAATATGGCCATCACATAGCTGGTCAGGAAACCCTTCTATATGAAATGAAAGGTAGATGGTTTCAAGTCTATGTGTTTTTAATATTTCCCTCTATCTCTGTCCCATGTCTCCTTTTGGGTTTGCTTTGAAAATAGTTTGTAGTCTGTTCCCCCACCAAGTCATTTCTTGTAAATAAACCTACTTTCATCATGTAACTTAAACAATGACATTGTATGCCATTAGACAGACATAAATTATTCAGTCTATTTTCTAGTTTTGGACATTTACATTTACCTCTTCTCTTCCTCCCCCCCTTCCCTTTTTCTTTTCTCCTTTCCCCCTCCCTTGCTCTCTGTTTTCCTTTCTTCTCTTCTTTTTTCTCTTTCCTTTTTTCGTTTCATGATTATCAGTATTGAGATCCTTATAGATTAAACCTTTTGCCACTTTTTATTTCTACAAGTTTCTGAAAGTTATACTTGCTTTATCAAAAATATTTTAAAATACAAATAGCTATGTTACAGTTGAAAAAAGTAGGACCTATTAAATTTCAGATCTCAGCATGTAATCATGTCCATTTCTCTATCTCTTCACATTTCTAAATGTAATACTTTTTAACTTTCCACTTTTATATTTGATAAGCATAGCATTTTATTTTGCATTTACTTAGTAGTAATAAACTTCTAAAATGTGTTCACTGGAAATTTGTGTTCCATTCTTTGGTTCTGTTTGTTCATTTCCTTGGTTCCATCTATATTTTATTAATAAATTGATGTCATGTATATTTGAGATATTTTATACCAGCTGTCATTTGCCTTTGACTTTGCGGTGGCTTGCACAGAAGTATAAAATCTGAAAATCAATTTCCTCTCTCATGAAGGCATGTTAGGTGCTATGCTTAAGACTGTCCTCTTCTCTCTAATATTAATATATTTTAGTCACACTTATCTCTTTAATCTAAGGCATTTTTTGTATTAATTTCTCCAAACTGTCAGTCAGTCAAACAGTACCATTTATTAAAATTTTCTGCTTCTACATAAGAAAGCTGCTCTAAAATAAACTTGAATTTGTTTCTGAACTATCTCTTGACCTTTTTTCTTACTTATTTCTGTACCACTTATATCCTTTTATTGTCCCAATGGTGAGCATTTTAATTTCTCATCAGATAACAGTTCATCTTGGTTTTTTTTTTCTTTCTTTTTTGAGGCAGGGACTTGCTATATGGTTCAGATCAGACTTGAACTCACTATGCAGCCAAGGATAGCTTCAAATTCATGTTGATTCTCTTTCCCCAGTCTCCTGAATGCTGGGATTAAGTCTCCTGAATGTTAGGATTATAATAGGATTATATTTTCCTTTCTCTATCTTTTATATCTTGCTCTTTTCACCTGAAAAAATGTACCATGGAAGTTATTTTATGTTAGTACAAATGGGATTGCTACAACAACCAAAGGAACTGCATGTTGTTTAATTGAAATTACCATATTTAGTTGATTTTTTTTCTGTATGTGGATCTGAAAGGAAAAATTATCAGTGAGTGAAAACACTAGGAAGACATATTTGGCTCATTATAATATTTAATAATTCAGTTGTGGAAAGAGAGAGACAGTAGGTCTATAAATAATCAAAAGATGCAGTTATCAGTGATATGTAGAATCATGAAGGACACAGTTGCACTAAAATGTGAATTTTTTTCCCCTGAATTAATTAAGACAGTTGAAAAGAGAATAATAGGTATCTTCGTAAAAACATAATATAGATATTCTATCACAGATAAATTCTCCTGGGGCTGGTGGTACTTTGCCCTTACCTTGGGAAGCTGTGTACTTCACAGAGTTATTATGAGGATTAGTGAAGATTAATTGCCTACGAGCTTTCTGGCACACTGCAGATGCTAAGTGCAGGGTGAGTGTTACAGATAAACAGATGCATTCAAAGGAAGTGGTGTCTCCTTCTTTGGGGTTTTTCCACTAGAGGATAAATGGTGATGAGGCAAAAGCGTCACAGGGAAGCATCTCTTTCTGAGACCTGAATGTGAAAAAATTACCTGCAGATCCAGTTACGGCACAGTTTCTGATTTGTTTTGGTAGGTCTGGGGAGATTCTGCATGTCTAACAAGTGATGTGATGCTAGCGATTCTGGCCTGTGGACTATATTTTTAGTAATACGTTTGTTGGGAAAATCAAGGATTGAAGCTGGACCAGGCAACAGGAGACACTTGCAGCTCCAGATCCTTTGAATCTGTGTCTAGACAGATCATTCATAGTTCTAGAAAAAGGACTACAAGGGCAAGGAGGTGGTACTATATATTTAAAGAATATATAAAAATGAGGTATATAACGTGGGGCCATAATAATAAGTTGAGCTGTAAATGGCTACAGTCGACAACTTCTTCAGATAACTCACTATTGTTGTGGAATGCTGGACTGTGTTGGATTGTGTCGTCGAGTTCAGGCACCTAAATTGGTTGAATGACAATGGAGTGCCCATCTTTGACAGGTGTAGACCAAGCAAGGGGTATAGAAAGGAAGAATCATGATGTGTGTGTATAAACAGTACAGTTAGGATAAATATGCCGTGCTTCTGCATAATTCTATGAGAAGCAAGATTTGCACTAATAGCGGTTGGACAAGATATTATGTCAGCTTCTAGTACTATGGACAAACACTAGGGAGTTAACAAGGTGGAAAGTATTAATTATTGAATCTGTGATATACTTTAGCTATAAAAAATAAGATAAGTATATAGAGCTGCACTCTCTTCATTCACTAATTAGAGACATCTGCTATAGTAATGCCTGTAAGTATATCATGTATGCACCTTGTATGACACCAAAACATTACGAAAACATTTTGCAATGTATTAATTTATTGAATATGTCCTGTTAATTTGTCTTGAAACTCTCATTGCTATTTGTTCTTTAATAATAATAATAATAATAATAATAATAATAATAATAAAGGATATATAGTAGAAGTAGGGCTTATTTTACAAAATTTAGAAGGCAGAAATATGGTATCAGCAAAAAGCAAATTGCCTTTCCTCCTTGTTCCTCGGCCACTCTGCTTCTTTCTTTAGAACATTTATGGTTATCTGGATTTTGTAGAGGTGATCTACAAAAGTTTTTTCTAGAGGCAATCTGTACACGTACAAGCATAGATCTTCCTTTTCTACTTTTTATTCCTTTGATATCTTGCTTATATTTTTCTTTCTCTATCTTTTATACCTTGCTCTTTTTACATGAAAACATGTACCACGGAAGTTACTTTATGTTCATACAAATGGGATTGTTACAACAACCAAAGGAACTGCATATTGTTTAATTAAACAGTCCTCCATTGATTGATAGTGCTTCCAAAATTTTTCCTTCCTAAGCTATATTGCAGTGAAGATATTTTAACACAGCCATTCACACAGCAGGATACATTCTTGGGAGTAGGATCGCTGGGTCAAAGGACATGGGTTCTTGGCATTTGGATGGGCGGTGCCACATATCTCTGCCGGGTGTTCCTTCAACCTGTAGTTCCACTAGTACTGGGTTGGGTGTTCCCTTCCCCACACCCTGGCCCACGCAATGCATCACCAAGTGCTTTGATCTTTGCTGTTATAAGGGGTGATTGTTAAGATCTCATTGTGATTTTAGTTTGCATTTTCATCTTTAAGAGTCAGACTGAGACATCTTATCAGTTCTTTGGGAAGTGCTTGAATTTCCTTTCCAGGAACTTGCCGTGCATACTTTTTTCTCAATGGCTTGTAGGCATGTGACTCGCAGGCATTCTTTAAAAATTCAATAAAGGTTGTCATTTACTTGTGATAGAAATTACAAACATTAATCCCCAGGTTGTTTTCCTTTGAATTTAAAGTCAAGCATAATAACTGTTGTGTAATGTAGTGTTATGGATGAAGTTTTTGTTGTTGTGTGGGATTTTTGATCATAGAATAATCCCCACGTTATAGTGTGAAAAACAGTTCTCTTCTTCCCTATTTATTTACAGCATTTTTAAATTTTACTCTTCCAGTTTTAAATCTTTGGCACACCTACAGTTTATATTCATGTGAGATGTAAAACATAGATCCATTTCATTTTCTTTCCAAATGGCTACCTTTCTTTTCCAAATGGCTAACATCATTTGCTGATTAATCTTTCTTCCACTCAGTGATTTAAAATATGACCTATTCCTACACATGTTGCTACATATACTTGCATTTATTTCCTTACTTTGTACTCTAGATTATTGATTTACAAGTTCAAGAGTCTATCTTACACTAATTTAATTTTAACATGTAAAGCATTAAATACCTGGAGGGGCTAGTCTCCACTGTCTTTTCCCCACCCTGGAATACTTTCCATGGATTACTCTTCATTGTTTATTTCCTATGTAAAGTTTAGAATGTACTTGTCCATGCTTGTCTGGTTAAAAAATCCAACTGCCATTTTTATTGGTGGTGAATTACATTTATAGACTGATTTAAGAGAACTGATGTATTCCATGGCTCACGGTCCTTATCAAAACGTACAGCGTGCCCTCCACTTGTTGGATTTCTTTGATGGCTCTGAGAAACACATTAATATTTTCTGCATATGGTTTTATAGATCTGCTTTCCTCCTGTTGATCTTAGTTATTCTCAGGTCTTTCATCTTTCTACTATAAGTGAGATTTTTCCATTTATTGTATTTTCTAATTCACTATTGTTTGTAAAAGGAAAGATATTAGGTTCTGTGTATAATTTGGTCTTAGGAGCCTTAATGAACTTTCTCATTGTTTCTAAGCATTTAACAGTTGCTCTTCTTGGACTTTTTTTGTATTTCTTCTTTTATTAGAGCCTATTAGTGATATCTCATTTTGGTAACTTGCTAAATGCATGTAACATACTTTGATTACTTTTATTCTCATTTCCCTCATTCTTCCCTCTCAATCCCTTTCCTTATCTGTAAAAGTCTTGTCTTGTGATTTCCTGTCATTTCTCCTTTGTTTTTAGGTTGCTGATATAAGATAAAAGATGCAATATTTAATATTCTGAGACTGACTTGTATTGCTTAAGATGATGATCTTCAGTTTTGCCAATTTTACTGCAATTTACATGACTTCATTTTTCTTAATGGCTAAACACTATCATCTATCTATCATCTATCTATCTATCCATATCTACCTTTCCATCTATTTCTATATATAGCTCACATATTTTATCCATCCATCTGTTGATGAGTATGTAGGCAGTTTGTACAGATTAGCTGCAATAAATTGCACTGTAGTAAAGATGAGTGTTCAAGTATCATTATACTATGCTGTCTTCAATTCTTTGGGGAATATACTGAGGAGTAGTCATAGTAGATCAAGTAGTATTTTATATGTTTAGTGTTTTGAGGAATTTTTATCCTGATTTCATAGTATTTCTACTACTGTACATTCCCACATGCAATATTGAAGGATTTCTTTATTCCACATGTTCACTGGAATTTTTTGTGTGGTTTTAAAGTTTTTTTTTTGTATTCTTGATGATAGCCATTCTGACTAGGGTGAAATGAAATCTCAATGTGATTTTGATTTGCATTTCAGTAATAGCTAAAGATGCTGGGCATTTTAAAACATAGTTATTGACAACTTATATTTGTTCTCTTCAGAAATGTCTATCCTATTCATTTGCTCATTAATTAATTATTTGTTTTTCTGGAGTTAATTTTTTGAGTTTTTTTATATACTCTAGAGATTAGTCCTCCATTTCAGAAGAACAGATAATAAAGATTTTCTTGCATTCAGTGGATAGTCTTTTCACTCTGCTGATTGTTTTCCTTGCTATTTAGAGGCTTTTAGTATGATGTAGGCTCATTTGTTGATTTTTGACATTATGTCCTGTGCTAGCAGGGTGCTAGGCAGGAAGTCTTCATCTGTGCTGATAACTTGAAATGTTTCCCCATGTTTTCTTCTAGTAGCTTCAAAGGTACTTGTATTATATGTAGATAGTTGATCTATTTTTATTTAATTTGACTGCAGGCTGGGAGATAAGAGTCTACTTTCAGTCTTTTGCATATGGGCATACAGCTTTTCCAGCACCATTAACTAAATAGTCTTTTCCACAAGTTTTTGACTCATTTGTTAACAATCAGAAAGCTGAAAGTTGTCCGGCTTCTATTTATTTCCTGGTGTTTCTTTGTTATCTTAAACATATTGCTGTGGTGTTGTTGAGGTTGAGAGCTCTGAAACCATCAGGGAAAGTTGACAGTGTTCTCCAGGAAAAACAGTTTTGATTATTTTCATTCCTCTGATGCCACCTCCCAAAGCCCTGAACTATAAATCCTGAGATAAAACTCACTGTTTACCTTGGAGTGACTGAGCAAACAATGTGATTTGCAAGAACTCATAATATTATTGCTTCTTTTACAATTTTATATGTATTATTTTTGTACCTTGTCTATTATGCTGGTTAGTAGTTACACAGGTAAATACTCATGGAGGGGGCAGAGCTTCCTTGCCTTGTTTCTTAGATGAATAGAAATACCTCTTCTGTTGTTTTCCTAATGTTTGAGAAGCTGCATGGTTGGTTGGGATATATACAGTACTTCAAAGTGTTGAATATGCAGTCATGTGTTTTTATTTTTAAATAGTTCTCTTTAAAATAAAGAATGGATTTTGAGGTTTTCAAGTACCTCTCCAGTGTTTTTATGGGTGACTACATGACTTTTCTTCTTTGATCTATTAATAAGATGAAATAGATTAAACTTTATTTGATAGCATCTTCCTAATGTTTAGCATGTGAAGGGTTTCCTCTGAAATCTGATGTGCTCTTATGCCAGTTCTTACATTACCATTAAGCTTTCTCTGAGGCCCGAAAGGTAAGTTGTATTACCATCCAATCACTGCCTGTGAGCAAATGACTTATTTTTTTCAGTGGTGCCAGGAATTGAACCCAGCGTCTTTGTACTGACCTATTCCAAGCCCTTTACTATTTTGAGAGTCACTACTAAGTCACTAAGTTTTCCAGGTTGGGCTTGAACTTGCAGTCCACCTGCTTCAGTCTCTCAGAGTTCTGGGATTAGAAACATATACCATTGTACCTGGCTTTATAAGGTTTTTCGCTCTTAGATTGCAAATTGCTCCCAAGTTGGCCCTTATGGATAGCCACATAGGTGATTTTTGGTTCTTGCCTCACTCTGTTCCTTTGAAAACCAACTTTGCTTTTCAATCACTTAGAAATATATATAGGGTGAAGAGCCACTGGCTAAATTTCTACTTTTGATAATCTAGAGTTGTGGGAGAGAAATCCCTTTTGACCCCCAGGCAGGAAACAGTATCAGTCTGCACAGCTGTGCCAAATTAGTTGCCCCACTGTGGTGCAGTCACTGTTAGCCAGCCTCCCAATGGTCTAGTTCATGCCTGACACCACTGAGTCAGCCAGCCATGGCCTGGAGATGGGGATCAGCCAGGCTGGTCTGACACGCCTCCTCAGCCGTTCTCCAAATGTTGAGTCAGCCCATGTGCTGGCCTTCTGCAGCCCCGTGGCCCTCTGGCATGGAGGGTTGTCTCTTCTAGTCTTTTTATCTTCTCAGTTCAGAGAAACCTGGGCAATGATGGTGTTCCAATGGCAGCAAAGATTTCACCCTTGGAAATCTCATACGGATGGAAGAAAGAAACTATCAGTTTAATAGAATCCAGAAAATCACCATTAGTTTGCCTCTATTAGCTCAGTGCTGAGGATAGAGGTGAAATAAAGCAATGTAAGCACTACCACCACTTTTTCATGGAGTTCTCAGTGAGGAAAGAGATGTAATTGTATAACTGGAAAAGACAAATGTTTAATCATTGGTGTTGGACAAACCTTCCTCCCTTCAGCCTCTTCTGTAATCCTCTCCACTTTTGAATTCTTCCTTCACTATGCTGCCACAATCTTCTCCTTAATTCTTCCTTCTCTCTTCCAAGGAGATCATTCTAGAACATAAACCTGATACTGCCAATCCTCAGCTTCAGTCTCTCCTCTTAGCCTTCAGTGTAAACTTCAGATTTATCCTGGCATGCCAGGGCCTTCAGAGCTTGGTTTTTGCATGTAGACCTGCCTCATCTTCCTCTATCCTCTCTTGATAGAAAAAAGTCTCTGCTACCTAAACATAGCGTGCTGTCTTAGCACTGTGTCTTGAATACACTGTCCCCCAAGTAGAAAAATGTTTTCCCTTTTCTTGCCCAAGGATTCAGGTCTCATATTCCTCCTTTTTAGATTCCTCTTCTGATACCCCTTCCTGGTTTTGGTTCCTCTTTTCTCCTAAGCAGCAGATGTAATGCATTTACCTTTTCTGTAGCACTTTCGGCAGCATCCTGTAAATTTTCTGGTCCAGTGATTTTAAAGTGGGATGTTGGAAGAATAGGACTGCTATACCTATTATTTTAATACCCTATAGAACCCCAAGTATGTTGGAAACCAGTACATATCTACACTTCATGGCTAATATAAAGGTATTGTGTACCTATATTGTGGTTGTGTGCTCAAGAGCTGTTTTCCTGGTATGGTTAATATTCTGAAAAGTTATGGCTCTGGAACTGTGGTTAGATCCAGGAAGGATGAAATCTGTTTGTAAGAGCTAAAAAATTTGGTTGAATAAGTCATAAAGTTCTATCTGAGTAAAATAATAACTGAGACTTTAGATGAATACAAAAAAGGATATGAAGAGTAGGAAGAACACGAACTTGATGGCCTGGATGCAGGCAGCCCTGGCTTCAACTTATTTCTTTAATAAGGATTTAAAATACCTCATATATTGTCTTAGCTGTGTTACTCATCTTTGTCATACTCATATTTTTTTTTGTAAAGAACAAAATGTATTTATTGGGGAAAGAAGACTTCTGCCTGACAGAAAGACAGATGATGTCTCAACCAGGTTGCCCAGGACCCTGTCTTTTCTAGAGATTCTGTAGCACTCATCTTTGTCAACAAACTTATTCAGTAATACTCATTTCTGCAAGACTTACATTTCAATAAGCCCTTAACTCTACCATGATCACAGATGCATAAAGAAATGGGTATGGTTGTACCCATTTCTTTTTTATTCTCCAATAAAACTTCATTGACAAAACAGGTGAGCATCCTGCTGGTCCAAGACCTGGATGCTGTGCTGAGCTGTGTACTTGATGTTAATTCTTAGCTTGTGTTATCATTGTGTTCCATGAGGTATCCTTGCAACATGACTGAGCCATGTATGGCCATGAGTTATTTTTAAACAAATGCTTGAAACATCTCAGTAATAATTAGTTTTAATTTGAGGTCTTTCAGAAAAGAAGTTTGAGTTGAGTCATTAACAGTGAGTTTTCCAGCGAGTGATGAAAGTAGGAGAACAGATGAAAGAGGGAGTAGTCAAGGGAAGAGCGCGTGTACAGGACCTGGTGTCCTGCTGAGGGGACCCTGGAAAGTGCTGCAGTGTCTCCTGGTGATGGGGTGGCAGGTGCAGTGATGGAGTGTGGTGGAAAGTCTGTCCAGCTTAAGATTAAATGGAAGTAGAGAAGTCTCCTTTCTTGTAGCAAGAATCACAGACTCTGTTCAACAAACATGCAGCACTCGACAGGTGCACCATGCCCATGCCCACTGTCCCACTGGGTTATGTCTTTTGGTCCATCTTCTGTTTAATGCCAAGACCGCCAGCTACTTTGCTTCACTGAGCTGGATTTCCTTCCTGTATGTCTAGGGTAATTTGCACCCTGCTCTGGATTCAAACCTTTCCCAGTAGACTTCTTGTACCAATCCATTGGTTCAAAAGCAATCACTCACACTTCTAAAGCCTGGAAAAGGGCAAGCTTCTTGCCTGGGATTTTTTTTTTCTTGTTCCAGATGTTTTTATTTTTCATTTTTAAATTTATTCATTTTAATGAGAAAGAAGATAGAATAGCGATGAAACAGTACCCATACAGGTTAGTAGGATGTTTATAATAATTAATACATTGCATATTGTTGTCTTCATAGTAGTAATTCAGAGGACAAGACGTGGACATGATATCTTATCTGAACAATATTAGTATGAACTTTTATTCTCAGTGAACCAAGAGAAAGTAGCTGCATCTCTAACCTAATATAACCCTAATATATATTATAATATATATAATATATATATATTCCCCCTCTTTTCACAACACAAGTGTCCCTTATTTACACTTCTGTGAAGTTAGTAATGCTTGACATCAAGTTGCCTAGCAACTGATAGCAAACCTTAGCAGATAGGATGTTCATCTCAGGAGTGAGGTAGCTTGTTTGTTTTAGGCACTGGGCCAAGTCCCACCTTCATATTTTTTATAGATTTCTTAGGTTCTTGGTTCCCAACATATCCCCCTTCTTTGTTTTGTTTTTTCAGAGATGGGTGTTCCACTGCAGTTAGAGAAGTAGTATTTAGAGGAGTCTTTAAGGACTTCTCATACCTGAAGATTGCAGCTACTTGAATTCAGCAAAACAACACAATATAGTCCAGTAGTCCATAACAGCAGTGGGTCATCATCAGAACTGGCAATTGTCAGAAGTTGTTGACTTGAGCCTTTTACAGCTCAACAAGCTAATACGGCATTACTTTTATATCTCATTGTTATACTTTCCTGCTAGATGGTTAAGACCAAGTTAAAGCAAGACCTATATAACTAAAAATGTAACTTTCCTATCTGACAAGGTCAGTCAAATCCCCTCAGGATTTATGCTGGAACCATGTACAGCACCTGGTAGATTTTTTTTTTTGGTCAGGGTCAGCTATGTGGATGAGTCATGGCCATCGCTTGACCAGTTTGTTCTCTGTGAAAGCCTGAGAGGAATTTTTTTCTTTAGATGACTCTCCTTCATTGCCTGGGATTTCTTAAGGTACTGCACGAGAAGCACCTGAAGCACAGCCACCAGTAAGTGCCTGTCAACTAAGATTTTACAGGCTCCATCTAAAACCTGAGTTAGAGTCTTTGTTTGGAGCTCATTTTAAACTAGCTTCCCAGGCAATTCTTCCACATGCCCATGTTGGAGACCTGCTGCTTTTCTGACAAAGGCCTGAAAAACTATCCCAAGCCCTCAGTAAGTGTGGAATCTCACTCATCAGACATTTGTTTGTTTTGTGGTACTTGGAATCGACTTGGGACCTTACATGTGCCAGGCAGGTGCTTTAGCAACTGAGCTATCTTCCCAGCCCTCATCAGATGTTAAGCTCTTTAAAATCAGCATGATCAGTGATAGAAAAGTACACTCACAACCCGTTTGTCTGGAATGTCCCCAGTACATTCACTAATACCTTACAGTAAGCGGCACAATGACTAGGCTGGTGTCTGTGTGGGTTTCAAAGCTACAAGAGTCCTTTTAAAAGTGCACTGTCCCAGGCATCCCTCTGCAGTGCTCTTTCCTGTTTAGGAAGCACCTGTGACATTTCTCTCCTTCTTGGCTTCCTGCTTTGCTTCCCTACTTGGGATTCTGGAATGCAGACTGTACCTTACTTACCCTTTCCTGGTTAGGACCTCCACAGTCTTCTCGCGGTGGACTGTCTGAATGGAGTTGGATTGGTATACAGTAATGACCCCACCTCAGGGACTCTGTTCTGGTAGCCTTTCAGTCAGTCTGGGTTGCCTCTTTCCAGAGAGGTATAAATTTCATCTACCACACCTAAAGCTGCCCTTTTGAAAGGTAATTTTGTCATCTTCATGATTATGGGCTCCAAGATGATAAGTTTAGGTCCCAGCTATTTAACCAGAAAATCATTATTGGTTGTCCATATATTGTATGTGTGAGAACCTGCATAATGATAACTATGCATAGAAACTCGCTTGAACATATATTCGGGTCTGTATTTTCATGGTTTTGAATGTTTGAAAAAATTTACATATTAATGACATCATTCATAGAAAACTTTCCAGGTGGTGAAGAGGATCAAGTTATCCTCTCTGCCTTTCAAGGGAATGAATTGACACACAGAGAAAGAAAGTCCGTGTCTAAGGTCATAGGACCAGCACGTGGCTGAGCCTGGGTTCATATAAATATTCTTGCTTCTGCAAGACTGTAATTTTGATCCTCAATTTGGGCCTGAGCTCACAGCTAGCCTAAGGTCTCTGTAGATACACCAAGAAGAGAAGTGAGGGGATACTTTGTAAATAAAAAGTGACCACATAGTAGAACGGTTCGAGATTCTGGAACCCTGTGAAATCTCTGCCACAGCTGGGCACAATTTTTATGAGGCACTTTTGGAAACGCCATAGCAACCGCTAGATGGCAGTATGTGAACGCTATCAGGGAAAGGCTTCTGCTCTGGCTTTTGAATACTCTGGAACTGCCATGCTGAAAAACTTAACAGGACATACCAGTGGAACTCACCTTCCAAGAGCAATATATTATGAGATCTGTTGTGACTTTGGACACAGCCTGAATTGGAAGGAACTAGACTTGGATTTTCAGCCCGATGTGTACAGTGGAATCATGCGCTGTTCTGATTTGCTTTTGTTCGGAGCAGGGACAGGACTTCCACAAATCTTTTGTTAACACCTCCTAAATGTTGATTATCTGTGTTAGATAAAGGTCAAGTGTTGGTTTGCAGGAATACAACACAAAGGAGCACAGTGTGACTCCAGATGGTTATTCAGGTATGTGATGGGGCTGCTGAGGCTGCAGATACGAATTAGATATTGACACATCATCTATTCTTACACAGCCAGTTCCTAAGGGAACTGAGATTTTAAATGCTTTTGCTTTTTTTTTTCTCGGAACGGGGGACTGAACTCAGGACCTTGCGCTTGACAGGGTAGCGCTTATTCCACTGAGCCATCTCCCAAGAGGAGCCAGACATGGGGAAGAGCATTCCTGAAGTCCAGCACCTGTTCTTCTGTGCATGGCCTTGTGTCTGTCAGTTGATTACTCCATAACTCACCTTCTTTCATGGTTTTGATTAGATTTCTTTCTGAGAAAAAGAGGACCACACAATAGGTGCCTCCAAGAACCCGCTCCAAGATGCTGCTATAGAGAGCTGTGCTTCTAAGGACAGCGTCACTTCTCTGTTGTGTTCCCAGGGGAGAATCTGGCTGTTTCAGGAAGAGATGGGTTTCTTTGCCATAGTGTTGGCTCATCATTTCAGATAAAACAGAGGGTGCTTGCTACTATGTTGAGATCACTCCATCTTTTTTTTTTTTGCCAGTAGTACCATTTTCTGGCATCACAAAGTGAATTACTTATTGATAAGGAAGCCTTTAAAAACAACTACAAATTCCATGTGCTTGTGTTCCAGATGCATGTTACAGAACAGCAGTGGGGTAGGGAGTGGGAGAAATTATCTTCAAAGAAGAAACCTCCTACTCATACTCCCTATGTATCCCCTCAGGTTTACTACATGGCTGGAATTTTCCCTAACACAGAAGGTTGATTCCTAATATGTTCTCTTCCTATGGGGGCAGATTAAGGAAAGGGGAGCAGCCCACAGCGAAAGCCAAAGAGTCCTGATTTGTAGGTCTGATTGAAGAGTACAAGCTAGATCTTACTCATCTCACTCATTTTAATACCGCATAAGGGCTGGTTCAGAGTAGGTGTGAATAAATGTTTGTTGAATTAAGTTTCTGTAGTTTGAAGTATTTATGTCAGGCTGACATTCAGGATTCAGATCTCAGCATCAGAAATAGCTTTGGTGCTATTTGTGTCTTATAGACACAGAAAATTATGAAATAGATCATGCTTCCCTCTTGACTTCATCTTTTTGGAAGCTCACCTTAATAAGTTAGTAACCTACCTTTAGGAAATGTCTAAAGGAAGAGTCTGTGCCATGCATATGGGTTGCAGGATGATACCTGTGACCACTTTATTATGCTGGAGGGACTGATATTTTTTCAAGATATTTCAAGTTTTCTTGAGATGTAACCATCCTCAAACAAGTTTTAGAATAAGATATAAAGAAAGATGTGTTCATTCATTTCTCCTTCAGGTAAAACTGAGGATAAAACCGGAGTGTATTGCCACTTGCGTTTTATGGGATTATAAATAATTCTGTGTATTATTTCTCCTTGGACCACATCAATGACAGCTCATTTAGTGACCCATGATGTGATTTCCTTTCTAAAATTTATAAGGAGAGAAATTTAGAGATGCTGGTAGCCCCATTCAGCAGGCAACCCACAGTCTCCCGGGAGGTTAGGAAGGGATAGTTTTACTGACAGTGTTTATCCTGGACCTATGCCAGTCAGCCCATTGGCTTAAAGCATGAACTACTTTGTCTTGTTAAACATTTTTGTCTTAAAACACAGTCAAAGCAGAATTGAGGCGGCTCAATTTTGATGGAAATTTATCTCTCATGTATTTATATTTAGTCAATGTTCCTGTAAAGAGCAAAGGCAAGCATGTTCCTATATTACAGCCTGGCTTGTTTAGTTTTACAGCATTTCCCTGACCACTCTCTTCCAACAGCTTCATCTTTACTGCTCTCCAACTATAGTGGTAGTTTCAGCCTAGCAATGAGTTCTTAAATGGAACACTCTAACTCAAATAAGTCTCTCTCCTTCCTTGTTCAATACCCCTCTGTATTTCAATAGACAACAGATATATGTATACAATTTGTTGTAGAGCAAAATTTACACCCACTTGTAACCAGTTACTTTTTATTGGTACTCTACCAAAAATGCACTGGGCATGCCTACCAATACTTTTTGAACAGAAGTATCACCTACAGTAGTGCTTTGTTTTTTTAAGGATTCTAAAGTGAAGCTTGGAGTGTTTTGCTGAATTCAAGCACTTATAATAATTGAACGCCAATAGAATACCCATCCCTGACAGGACTAAACAAAGGGGATACAAAGGAAGGACCATTCTGTATTTGTATATACAGAATAGTTAGCATAAATATGCAGCTACTTTTGCATAATTCTATGAGAAGAAAGATTTACACTAATAGTGTTTGAACAGGATATCCTGTCTGCTGCTTGCACTATGGATAACCACTTGGAAGATAACAATGTAAAAAAGCATTAATGATTGAAACTGTACTATAAATCAGCTTTAAAAAAAGATAGGCGTATAGCTACATTCTCTTAATTCAATGAATAGAGGGATCTGCTCTAATAGTGTTTGTAAATAGAATATCATGTCTGCACCTTGTACAACAAATAACCACTAAGAAAACAATATGCAATGTATTAATTATTGAATCTCTCCTACTAATTTGATTTGAAAGTGTCTCATTGCTATTTGTTCTTCAATAAAATTATGGAAA